>JAODAL010030198.1:0-50345 GCA_025379985.1 Phyllomedusa bahiana | reverse complement strand
CAATTTTTTCCCGAGATAGGTATATTTTGTCTGTAACATGCCTACATTAATATAAAGTGCATAATCGGAAAGAACTAAGAGTAATCAAAAACAGGGCCCTTGATATAGAATATATGCAGAAAGGCTTTTTCCACCACCTTAGAATGAGCAATAGATCTAACATGACTGCGTTAAGGCTAAGTGACTTCTATCTATGCGATATTAGAAGCGCACACATTCGCAGGGCTAGATACTTCTACCCTGAATGGGTCCTCTTTTGAGGAGTGCGCATGACTGTAAATGGATCGGGAGAGAACGGAAGCGGGGACGGCGTTCTAGCAAGCGTGTAGAAGGTAAACTCGGGGCGGTTGTTGGAAAAAAATATTTTTTTATTTTCACAGTCTAACGCTAAAAAAATCTGTGAACCTGTGGGTAAATATATCTCAAATTTATACCCCTGGAATGTTATCTTTTGAGAGGTAAAGTCCAAACTTAGGTCTTTTTAGGGATATTTACAAAGTTTTAGCATCTTTAGGTTTCAGCAAACCAGAAATGGTGCTTATTGAAAATCATAGTGAATTTGAGTCCCCAAAATACAGTAAGTGCTCCTCCTATTCTGAGGCTTGTGGTTGAATCAAAGACCGCACTGGGGCCACATATGGGATATCTCTAAAATCAACAGAATCAGGGAAATCAATATTGAGTTGCATTTCCTTTATAACATTTACTGTGTTCCAGGAAAAAATGGACTAAAACTGAAAATTGGCAAAAAAAGTGAAATTTTTAAACTTCACCAACACTGTGCTTTAATTCCAGTGATAGAAGAGTGAAGAAATCAGGCGATACCTTTTTCAGGCTAACTGAGTATATTTGATGGTGAGCTTTCGAGAGTACTAGCTCCCTTCTTCAGACATGGTGTTATACAAGGACTGAAAATTTAACGGGACTTTTTATAACAAAAGACTGGACCTTAAAGGATCTTAGAATTCTTAAACATAACCTAAATGCAATATAAGCAGAGAAAGTCATTTACAAACAGGTCAAGAAATCAACTATCTGGAAACTTGTGAGGCATGACGGAGAGGTCAGTAATTCTGCATCTTATCTCGTAGCCATCAGAGCCATCAGGTGTAATTTGTGGCCATCATAGTTCACACATAGTTTGACATAAAGCTGGCATGAATATTTAGCCCATTTTGCAGAGTCTGAAATTTTTGCATTAATTTAAATTCCCATTCCTTTCCCCTCCTCTGCGTCTTAAAGTGTCCCATTAAAACCATAACCTTCAAATCTTCAATAGATGGTTTATCTCTGGGAGAAGTGTTGTGCCAACTGGGAAGATCAGTTCTGCTGTTATTAATAGTGAATCTGTGTGAGTTCATGCTGAGTCTCTCCTGGTTTTCCCCACATAAAGGCCTGTGGTCGGACATTGCGCACAAATAATTCAGATAACCACATTGCTAGACTGCAGGAAAAAAGTCCCCCTAATTTTGTGGGGACCTGCTGGGACTGTGGGACAGGTACACGGTCAGCGGTGTGGATGTGCCTGCAGGTCTTGCACCTGTTCTGCAGGCAGGGTGAGGTGCCATTTTCAGTTGGGGCATTCAGGGCACTCCGGACAATAATACGCCACAGGTTTGGTGGTTTCAGTTCTTGTATAACACCATGTCTGAAGAAGGGAGCTAGTACTTTCGAAAGCTCACCATCAAATATAAATCAGTTAGCCTGAAAAAAGGTATCGCCTGATTTCTTCACTCTTCTACTACTTTCTATGGCTAACACTGTACAACATTATACTACTGTTAATTCCAGTGAGACAGAACAAACTTCCTAAATGCTTTAGGGGTGCAGTTTTTAGATGGAGAAATTCATGGCGGTATGTAACATACATGCCCCTCAAAGCCACGCCAGAACTGGACTGGTCCCTATAAAATCTGCTGCATATTTTTATGAAAATGTGAAAAATTGCTACAAAATTTATAAGCCTCCTAAAGCCATAAAAAATACAAAGGATTTAAAAAATGATGCCAAATGATCTAAAAGGGGGCATTCTCCTCCGAAAATTTGCAATTTACACCATAGGCGACAGTAGAATGGGGCTGCCCAAAGTCTGGGATCTTTTCGCCCCCAAATAACCGGGGCCCCGTTCACTAGATTTTTTATTCGCCCTCATGTCAGTATCAGGCTCATTACAGAGCGCCCCTGGCACTTTGTAATGCGCCTGATTTCAGGGGGTGTGCGGGAGGTGGGGCGCACTTGATTTATAGCTTCAGTACACCTTTGTGATGTCTTTATGATCATACAGCTATAATTATACCACACTGAACAACACAACAGAGGATGAGAAGGTGGAGCTGTGTTTATATTAACAGGTGGAAGCATAAGGCCCGGAGGGTTCACCCCGGCCCTTTTATTCCCGGGAACGGATTTGTGCGGTTTGACGCACAAATAAGGTGGAATAAGGGGCGGGAAACACGGGGTGTGGCAGCGTAGCGCGGCTTTGACTCATGCCAGGTGTGATGTGTTATAGAAATGTAACCATTTGCAGCTACTCAAAGCCTTGGCGGGAGTAACCATAACAACACCACAGGGTGGGGTTAGATTAGGAGGCTATAAAAGATAGGTAGAGTTATAATTATGGGTCTCTCCACACAGGAGTGGGGTCTCTCCAGGTCTCCATCTGCTAAGAGGAGTCTGGGTCTCTGCCCATAGGAGTGGGTTTGCTATGGATCTCCTCAAGGGAGCCAGCCTCTGATATCCACCTTCAGGGTGTCAGTGAGAACAACTGAAGGGTTCGGGTTTAACCCTTTTTGTGCTTCCCTGGCCTCTTGGGAGTGAGACAGGTTGAAGTTATCTCAGCGAGGGACTCAGTTTAGGAACATAATCATCCTACCTTGGTCTACGGAGTGGCTGCATCTGGAAAGGAGGAATCGTATTACTGAATGACGTCCACTGCCATGTGCTGTACCATCTTTGCCGGGTTTCATGTAAAGTGGCCTAAGACCATTTTGTACCGTTAACTCCTTGTCTCCTGCCTGCGTTATTCTGCACCGCACATCAAGGGTACCTCACACTACCATCACATATGTGGGCAGTCGAGGGAGATACCATCATCAGAGTGTGCCCTGGGAGAACTACTAACATCAACCTACCATCCATGCAGACCTCCTCTTCGGTGCCGAGCACCAGAGGAGCACGAGAGGTGCGGTTGATCGAGATACTAGTCACCGTGAGGAGGACCGAGTTCCCCGTTGAGGCCCGCGGCTTACCGCTCCTGCCTCCCTCTCCTCCACCTCCCTCCGTGCCGCTCAGGTTAACCACAGGAATATTTTGAAGGTGCAGGAGTGGAGAGCCAGCTGTCAGACACAGACACCTCTGCTGTCAGTGGTGGGGGCTATGTTCCAGCAATAGGAAAAATGTGTTGGAGAGATGCACAAAAAGGTTTTTTTCTGACCTTTGCTTCTTGTGGTTCTGCCACGGTATCCATAGGAAAACTGTGACGGAACAAGAAAACATGCAAATGAGGTAGGAAAACCCCTTTTTGAAAATCCTGTGTTTTACCCTGCAGCCAGAGGGTGGGGATTAAGAGACAACAATGCTGTGCCACCCACTCACTAGTGAAGCATAGAGCTGCTGCTACTGCTAATCTATCTGTTCCCTACCTTGACTTTCTCCTCTACAGGTATATTCTGTCGATTTTCCTTCCCATTTGGATGCTACAGCCTTTCATATCTCTCTATATAGTCTACATTTATCCTATTAACTTTTCCTTTATTTATTCTATACTCTTGCTCTCCCTTGCTTTCCCCTCACCATCTCTCTCCTTACATCACTTTTGCTCCCTATATACTGTACATTATTAAATTTTATTCTTTCTTTTACATTCATTCTTACTTTTACTTTGGTTCTTGTTTTTTTCTTCTTATCTCTCCCCCTTTTATAGCTAGGATTCCCTCTCCCATCATTTATTTATTTTTTAATACATTTACAGACTGCTGCTTGATAAAGGACCATAATAGACCCGAAACGTTGCAGACTTCCAGGCAATCTTGCATCCTTCAAGGACTACTTGGAGCAAGGAACCAGGCCAAGTCATAACAAACCATAGAAGAGTCCCAACACTGCTTCCACATAATTTAGAACTCTTGACATTTGGACGAACAGATTGCAACTTCAGCCATAAGTGACAGACTAATCTTAGGAGCTTCCACTACTCTCCACTAGTGTTGAGCGATTTTTATCGACAAAGTTGAAATCGGCAAGGTTTTTATGGTGATCGAAATTTTCAGATCATGCATAATTAAGGTTAAAATCTGTGCATCAATTATTAAGGATCGCGCCATTTTTCGGGCTTCCTGTAATTTTGGCGACCAAGCAAATCAGACTTACAGTTATAGAGCAGGGTGAGATGGTGTTGTGCGACGTATGACTGGGATGTGTATGGTTGCGATTGGCTGGAAAAAATCAAATGACCTACGTATTACATAGAAGCAGCGTTCCTGGTTCAGGGGGGGCCCTTAGTGTCTCTCAGCGTTTATAGGAATAGGACGTGCGCTCCTCCTCCCCTGTGGCCAAAACAGTCTCAGCGAAATTAGGTCTATTTCTGCACAGAGAACCTCTACTATTAGTTATGATCCTTCCGAATTTAGGTTAGATTAGAGATTTGTAGATGTTTTATGTAGAGTTAGCTAGAGAATTTTTAAAGCAGCATCTTACCGCTGTAACGTCAACGGGGGGAAACAGGAGGGGGGGGGGGGGCCCGCGGTGCGATCACAGACAGCTCTATCTATAAAGAACACTGGATAAAGTTCACAATGACTTAGTGTAGACATTGCACTGCAATATCATTTATTATTAACAGTTTGGCTATTGAAATATTTCCCTGGATATTGGGCAGCCTGAACTTATATTGGATTCAAATCATTTCTAAGTAGTATAATGCAGGTCTTTTGTTAAGGTGCAAAACTCCACTTTTATTATCAGTATACCATTTCCGATAGGTGTTCCTTTTCAATTTTACCCATTCCACTGTGTTGATATATCTCCACCTTGCAGTTAAATTTACAATCCAAGCAATCTTGTAGTTCAGCACAGGTTGTTTGTTTGCCAAAAATACGTGTATCATACGAAACATAAAGATACGTGTTTTTTGACTTTTGCGCACCCAGCTTGTTCATTGACGCCAGCATCCACGTAAATCTTTAAAAACAGCAATTTTATAGTCACCACAGGTTGAATTGACTAGGTGCAAAAAAATTACCGTGTATTATCACTAAAAATTAACAGGGGGGGATACGGTTCTTTTGACATTTTGCGGCACCCAGCTTTGTTCATTGACGCAGCATCCACGTAAATCTTTTAAAACAGCAATTCTATAGTCACCCACAGGTGAATGAAAGGTGTCAAAAATACCGTGTATTATACGAAAAACATAAACAGATAACGTGTTTTTTGACTTTTGCGCACCAGCTTTGTTCAATGACGCAGCATCACGTAAATCTTAAAACAGCAATTCTTAGTCAACCACAGTGTGGGAATTGAAAGGTGCAAAAAATACCGCGTAATTATACGAAAACATAAACAGATACGGTTTTTTTACTTTTTGCGCACCCAGCTTTGTGCATTGACGCAGCTTCCCGTAATCTTAAAACAGCAATTCTATAGTCACCACACGGTGAATTGAAAAGGTGCAAAAATACGTGTTATTATACGGAAAACATAACAGATACGTGTTTTTTGACTTTTGCGCCATTACTGCTTGTTCATTGACGCAGATTCCACGTAAATCTTAAACAGCAATTCTATAGTCACACAGGTGAATAGAAAGGTCTGCAAAAAATACAGTTGTATTATACAGAAAAATTAACAGATAACGTGTTTTTTTTCTATTTGCGCCACTACAGCTTTGTTCTTGACGAGATTCACGGTAAATCTTAAAAACAGCAATTCTATTAGTCACCACAGGTGAATTGAAAAGTTGCAAAATAAAAAAATAACTGTGTATTATTACGAAAACATAAGATTACGTTGTTTTTTGATTTTTGCGCACTACAGCTTTGTTCATTGACGCAGATTCCACTTAAATCTTAAACAGCAATTCTATAGTCACCACAGGTGAATTGCAAAGGTTTTGCAAAAAAAATTTACCGTGTATTATCGAAAACATATCAGATACGTGTTTTTTTGACTTTTGCCAGTCAAGATTTGTTGATAGACACCTTGCAGTTAAATTTGAATCCAGCAATTTTGTTTTGATTAAGGGCGTTTTGAGAATAGCTGTGATATGCGTTCTCTTTTATAAGAGACTTTCCAAAACTTTTCCATACTTTCAAATTTTTATATTTCTGAACATGGAGCGAAAAGCATGTGGTAAGCGGCAAAGAGGGGGTTAGCACATGGAGGTAGAGGGTACGAGAGAAGGTGCTCCTGTCCAGTGCTGGCGGACAACACGGCATGCCAGCAGATCGTTTCCAGTTGCAGGACCGTCAGGCCTGTCATCGCTGGGTCAGGGGCCCTGTGAATCTAAGTTAACGAAACATCGTCGCCAATCTGTCCCTTCAGTGGTTAATGCAAACTGCATCTAGCTGTCTTACCTCTCGGTCCTCCCCAGTCACGGCCACAAAATTGTCGTCATCAGCATCACTCAGCATCTGTCAATATGAAGCAGCCCAAATGTCAACTGTGTACCCACACTGTGGATAATCCATTGTCTGAAGACCTCTTTGATGACAAAAATGCGGTTTTGGGGTCAGAAGGCATGTTAAAAGATCAAAGAGGATGATTTAGTCTGCCTCGGACACCCAGTTATGATGCATCCAGAGAGGTGAGGAAAGCCGGTCAATTCGGCAAAATTCCCGGGCGGTCGGCAAACGCATTGCAGGGCCCCTTGCTTGTAGCCCGCAGTCTGAATGCAGAAAGTCAGGACGACCAAGTCACCTGTGGTTGATGCATGATGATGAGGACGACAATTGCGGATACATCCTGGTCTTTTCCGCAGAATTTGCTTGCGAGCGCTCTCATTCATGTGGAACGAGAAGGATGACGATGGGGTAGTGTCAATACCGGGTCCGCCACAAAAAGGGAGGAGGGGCGGTCGCAGAAGTCCGCTGATATGATTCCGCCAGCCACGGTTCAGCGCAAACCGCTCCTCGCTTACCGGCGTCAAAAAGGTCCAGGACCTCTAAGCTGGGGGTTTCTTTAAGCATGCCTCTGGGAATTCACCCAGCGATGTCATATGCCACCTATTGCCGTAAATGCATTAAAGTAGAGGCAAGAACCTTAAGTGTTTAACAACCACCACATAGTCATGTCACATGAGGAATGCATGAGTTGAAATGAGGGAAACTTGGCCAAAAAAGGCCCAGACCGACGCCGGGCCTACAACCACTGTCACACCCTCTGTCTCCGCCTCCTACTCCTCCGCCACCACCAAGCGTTTCCTAGATGCCCATGTCTCTCAGAGTCATGATCAGAGATCTGGCTGCCGCTTCAGCCTCCACGACGCTCCGGAAGTACCACCAGCACCACCAGAGACCCATCCTACCCATTCTCCTTCTCACCAGTTTGACGACTGCACGCCGTACAGCGGCCCAGTCTAGCAGCAGCCTTTGTCTTCACAGGTTTGGGACCGACAGAAAGAAGAAACACTTTAACGCAACCATCCCAAGCAAAAGCCGAATATCGGCTTTGCCAGGTTTTGGACCTTGGAAATGTTGCCTTTCCGTCTGGTGGAACAGATGGGTGTTCCGCCAACGTCATGGCCCTCGCCTGCCCCAATACCGATGCCTAGCAGGCTTTCTTTGCCAGGAAAAGCCGTACATGCCCTGGCCGCCAGTGTCATCTCAAAATTGTCAAGCGCGTTGTCTGCATCTGTGTCCTGGAAAGAGTCCATTCACCACCGACACTGGATAGTAAAGCACGGCCAAGGCTGCTATATCTTGTGACTGCTCTCTGGTGTGAGCTGGTTGGGATGTCTCTGGGGGTGATGGTGGCTCTAGGTCGGCGCATGCTCTTAAAATCGCAGGGATGGTAGCAGGGCTCTTTCCCCAAGGTCTCTCGGTGGCATCACTGCCCAGAGACACCAGGCCGTGTTGAAATTAATCTGCCTTGGAGACCGTCCACAACAAGGTCAGGAGCTGTGGACTGCTCTCCGCAACGAAAACGAGCGCTGGCTGGGTGACAAGACCTTGTGGGCCCGGCAAGGGGGTGCGCGATAATGGGCGAAATCTGCTGGCCGCCCCTTTAAAATCAGTAGACTGGAGCACATCCTTGCCTGGCACATGTCAGAACCTCGTCGTCCAGAAATTTCTAAAGAGCTACCGGGTCTGGGGCTGCCTGCTGAAGAAGGCTCGAGGTTGAGTTCGCACTTCCGCCGTTCGCACCCTGCTTCGTCCGCCTGGCTGCGTTGCAGCGGTTTAGCTCGGCCCCCCCCGTCAACCCGTCTCATTGTTGACGTGGGCAAACACGCTGGAAAATTTCCCCCTCCACATGCTCCAGCGATTGTGGGAGCAGCGCAATGCCATTACGCAATTACGAAGTACACATGGCCTGACAAGCAGCGGTGCGGACCTCGGGGTGTTGAGCCACCGAGGAGTGGGGCAGGTGAAAGAGCTCTGCCATTTCCTTGCCAGTTTTGAAGAAGCCACCAAAATGGACAGTGCGGACGATGCCCTTGTCAGCATGAGCATTGTGGTGATCTTAGTTCTGGAACGATCGTTGGGGCACTCTGAAAACATCAGGGGCCCCGCCAGCGACGGAGGTGGAGACGACACAGAGTGGGACACGGAAACCTTTCTCTCCGTCGAATCCACAAGGCTGACAGTTTCTCAATTTTATCGGTCTTCATTAGGGCAGTGGTTCGGGGGCCAGGGCTAGTGCAAGGCGGGTGCCCCAGCTCTCAGGGTGCATCATCTGAGGCAAGTCAGGGCTGTGTTGAAGCTGTGCCAGAGGAAGCGGAGGAGGAGGGGTATTCCGGGAACAGAGTTCCAACGTCCCTGCCTTGGAAAGGGTTGGGGCGAATTTGAGGCGGGGAGGAAAATGAGGAAGTGAGTTTGTAGTGCCCCCCGACCCAAGGCTTTGGGAAATCAAGGCTCCCTCTTCCCTAGTGTTTGGATGTCCCTTTCCTCCACATGATCCTCGAATTAAGGCCATCAAAATGAAAAAACGTTATGGGTGGCCCCCCCTCCTGGATCCCAGGTAAAAAACAAAACTCAGCACTTTCCTTCCACCCACCCAAATAGGGGGTAAAAAAGCAGGAAATGGAGACCCCTTTCTGATTGATCAACTGGGACACTGTTGCGTCTGCTTCACGTTCTTAAATGTCACGGTGGAAAACGTCAGCGACGTGACAGCGTAGGTGCCAAGAGGGCCTGGGCGGCAGCAGAGCGGGAAAGGGGCAGAAGTTTAAAGGGTGACCTTGGCAATTTTATTTCCACCTTTTACCAAGCTGCAATGCAGGCAACATCCAAACCAGAGACCAGCTTTAAGATCTGGTGCACACTTCTGCGTTCAAAACCCCAGTTTTTGTTGTGTTTTGGGACCCAATAGACTTCTGGGTATCAAAATGGACGAATGGCCCGAGCTGGCTCGCCACGCCATAGAGGTGTTGTCCTGCCCAGCAGCCAGCGTCATATCTGAGCGGACCTTCACCCACAGCTGGAGGAGTCATTACAGAACAAAGCATCCGGCTTTCCACAGATAATGTGGATCGTTTGACTTTCATCAAAATGAATAAGGCATGGATCTCTGATGATGTTGTGGCCCCAATTGCCGGCGTCACCGATTAGTTGCCGGTCTACTTCACATTCCCCCTTCAAACAGAAATGGTCCTCTTGAAAACTTTTATTAAAATGATCATTTCTTACTGCAATTTTTTTTCTATTCCCAACAGTTCATTTTGTGGTTTTGCTGTGAGGAGACTGTAAAAGACAGCAAGGTTTCATGACAACACCGTATTTATCTTTAGAAGTTTTCGCCTTGTCAATGGTTTTGATGTCATGTTGCTGTGAGATACAGCTATAATGATGGTCCTTTGGAACAGAAATGTGGCTTCTAAGTGGCATTTCTCCATCACAATTTTTAATAGTGGCTGAGAAGTCATATTTAATTTTTTGGGGTCATGTTGCTGTGAGATACAGCTATAATCAAGGTCCTTTCGAACAGACATGTGCCTTCTAGGTGGCATTTTTCCCTCACCGTTTTTTTATTTTTTTCCAACATGGTTTTATGAAATTTTTTTTGCAAAAGGTAAACATCAATTTACAACCAAATGGGGGACAAATACATTGGAATAATCAGTTCCTCTCCCCTGTAGGACTGGGTCACCATTTTTTGGGGGGGTTTAAAGGTACGAGAGGAAGAGAGGAGGTTTGGCCATGTCAATGGCTACAAAATAAAAAAAAAAGTTCCACAATTTAACCCTTCGGTATTGTTTGGGGGGGGTGGGTTACAGCTAGTGATTTGAAAAAGGAATTGTATTTTTAGCGAAAAACTTTTGAAATTTTGGGGGTTCATACAAAAAGAAAACCATAGATTCCCAATTTACATTTTCAAAGATGGGCAAGGGGTTTTCGAATTTTCAAAGTAGAACCCAAGGTGGGGGGGGAAGGGTTTAGATTGAGTGTCACCCGCCTTTGCGTTTCCAGGGTTTCCCCCGGGGCCGGGTTTTTTTAAGCACGGGGGAATTTTTGGGTTTTTGGGTCATGAGTGTTGTTAAGAAGGAGGCAAGTCCCATGAAGGGTAGGGGGTCGCCCCCCGGGGGTAAACACTGTTAATTTTGGGGGAGAGTCCCCTTTGGGTTCCAAAAAAGGAAGGGGAAGTGAGGGCAAAAAAAAAAAGGGGGGGGGGGGGGTTACCCCGGGAAGGGGGGGGGGGGGCCGTTTGGCCCCCACGAGGGGGTGAAAAGGACCCCCCCCGTAAACTTTCTGCATTTTGACAGCACCACGGAAAAAGGGGGCAAAATGTAACCAGTTAGGGTCATCCCCGGCGTTTTGGGTTTTTCCCAATTTTTTAAAGTGGTGAGGTTTTAAAAGCCTTTGTTTGGGGTTTTTGAACGGACAAGGGGGAGATAGAACAATGACATTTTTCCTTTAATTGATAGAATTGTTTTGCCTTTTTGTTCTTTGTAAAGAGATTTTTGGGTTAAACCCAGTCCTTCCGGAATAGATGGGTTTAATTTTTGTTAAGAAAAAATTTTAATGTGTTGGTGGAAAGGGTGGATCCAGCGGGGGAAAAATGGATTTTCTTGGAGTGTTTGATTTTAAAATTTATAGTAGTTTCTTTTGGTACCCAATGGGCTAGGGGGACCTGGCAGGGAGGGTGAGTGAATTGTAAAAAAACGGTGTGAGCAGGGAACCAGAAGGGGGGAAAGTTTTTAAGTCAAAAAAGGGGCGTCCCCGGGACCAAAAAGGTTCCAAATGGGGGGGAGGGACCACGGGCCCCAATGAAAAAAGATGGGCCTGCGGGAATGGGGGTTTTTTGGGGACGCTTGTGAGGGGAAAAGGTTACCCATTAAAATGCCCCCGGGTGTGGAGATATGTATTTTCCTGTGGGAAATTAGGGAAAATCCCCTTTCCCCCGTAGGACATAGAGGGAAAAAATTTTTTGTTGCCATTTTTTAGAGTTTTGCAAGGATGTTTTCTGAAGAATGGAAAAAAATTTCAATTGGGGCCCAAATTAGAAAGCCTTGTTGGGGGGTTTAGTTTGTCTATAGGGGAGCAAAAGTGAATTGTATTTATCGTGGGGTTTTTGGCCTTTTGCCTTTGGGGGGGGTAATTTTAGTTTTTTTATAGGGTCAGCCAGTCCCGCCCGTGAGGTTTTTTGGTGACTTCTTGAAATGAAAATGCAGGTTTGCAGGAAATAAAACGGAAGGGTCATCAATGGGGGGGTTTTTTCTTTTTTGGCTTCTTTAAAAGAGGTTTGGTTTTTCCCTTTGGTATTTTGGATCTAGGGGGTCACCAATTTTTTTTTTCCCCCCCTTTGCCCCCAAAAAGTGGAATTTTACCCGTTCCCCCCTGGGGGCCCAGCCTTTTGGAAAAGGATGGATTTCCCAAAGAAGGGGGGGCAAAAGGGAGTGCCTAGGTTTGGGAGCCCTTTGGGAATCTGTCTCGCCTTTGGGTGCAGGTCTTCCATTTGTGTGATTATAAGGGGGGTTTTGATTTGGGGGGTTTTGGGATATCGGGGAAAGGGGGAAAGGTGTTTTAAGCTATTTTGGGAGAGTCAGGTTTTTAATTGTTGTCTATTTTGGTATTGGTTTTTAGATTAGGTGTTGAGCACCCCAGTCCCCTTGATCCTAAGTGGGTTTTTAAAAGTTATAAAGCTGAAGCTGGGGAAATTTAATCCCCCCATTCTTTTTGTGTTGGTGGAGGACCTTTGGGCGATTGGGGGGTTTACGACTTTTCCATATAAATCTTTTGAAAGCAAGATTTGACCCGATCTTGATCTCTAGGTGAAAGATAGAGAGGAAGTGATTGGGAATGTAAAAGGGTTTGGGGAATATGATCAATTTGTTTATATTGGTTTCTTCCTAATTGGGAGATTTGGTAAGATTTTTTTCCAGGTGCTGAAATGGGGCTCAAGGGGAGAAAAAAAAAAAGGGTTTTTTTATGTTTGCTGAATAGAAGGAGTTTGTTTTTTTTGGTAATTTTGTACCCCTAAGATTGTGAGGGTCTTTTTTGCCAAAAAAGGGGTTTATTTTTGTGGGCCCGGGGGGTGCGGGTTTTCCCTTTAAAAGGGAAACCCTTCGATTTGTTTTTGTTCCCCTTTTAAAAAACCCAAAATTTTCCGTTTATTTTTTGATATCAGCCAGAATATCTGGCAGGTTGGTCGGCGGGGGATTGGGAGATGTATAGTAATATTTTCCTTTCTGAAAATGCAGTCATTTTGGGAATTTCCCTGAGACCCTTTAAAACTGTTTTGCCATTGAAGGGAGTCACAGTCTCAAGGCGACGAAATGGGGGGGGCCCTATCGAGAGTTGAAGAGGGGGGGCCCGGAGAGGGGGGGTTTCCCTTTGGCCCGGCGGGGGTACCTCTCTGAATTGGGACTGGTTTAGATTTAAAACCCAATTCACTGTGAGGGGGGTTGGGAAATGGGTCTGACAGTGGTGTAGAAAGTGGGAAAATGGGGTCCCAAAAAGCCACGATGGGGCAAGTGGGTTTTGGAAATTTCCTTGAGACTGAGTGGGAAAGGGCCTTTTTTGGGGATCTAGACTCAATAGTAGAGAGAGGGGTTTGTTTGGGTTTCATGGGTTTGGGTTGTGGCTGTTTTTTCCGCTGGGGTTTTATTGCGCACGTAGAAAGTTTGCCCTGTAGGAAGCCTATTTTGTAAAAGGTGTTAAGAGGGGGGCCCACGTTGTCTGTAGCCTATCTCCCAAAAGTTTTTTGGTTTTTAAAAATTTTTAAAAATCCGATTAAGGGGGATATGGGGCGTTTTATGACTCGGGTTTTGGATTGGGGCCCCTTCGGGGCCCTTCGGGGAAGTTTTGGGTTGGGTTTCTTTGGGGGAAGTCTGTGGGGGTTTTGGGGGCCCTTGTTATGGGGTTTAAAATATTTTGGTTTAGAGGGCTAATAATGGGGGGTTTTAAAAGTTTAAAATATATTCCCCCGAAAGGAAAGCCGCCCGGGACCCGGGTTTTGTTTGAGGGAGGCGAGCAAGTGTTTGGCTGCCTCTTTTTCTGTGATGCCCGGCATTAGAATTGCCTACCCTCTAAAGGGCAGGCGGGGGCAGATCCGGGCTTTTTAAAAAAGGGACCAGGTGGCCTGGGGAAGTCAAAAGGACGTTCTTTTTTGAATTTCTGGGGAAATTTATGGGTAAAAAATGCGCTGAATATGCAGGGGGTTCTGGGGAAATTGGGTTTGAGGGGGTTGGGTCCTGTAAGTTTAATGTTGTTTTTGGGCCTGGCTCGGTTTTCCCTTCCCTTTTTGTTTTATTTAGGGTTTTCCGATCTTTTTGGGCCCCATTGAAAGTATTATTTTTTTGGGATTCTTTTCCCCCTTTTTGGCTTGCCCCTGCAAGAAGTTTTTCTAGTTTTGTTTTGGGGAGGAATTTTTGTCCTTTTTTTCCTGGGTGGGTGTAGTTTAAAATTTTCCCGGGATGGGCTTAATGGGGGGTTTCTGAAATTGAGATTGGTGTTTTTTTTTACGTGTTTCCCTTCTTTTAAAAGAAAGGTAGAAAATTCACTTGCCCCCGCATCACGGCTTTTGATGCTGGCCAGTGGGTGCTGGTGTCATCTATTTGGTTCTATATTGCCCATTTTGGGGAAAATTGGCCCCAGTTTGTTGTGAGATAGTTTTTATGTCCCCCAAAGGGGTTCAAATGGAAAAAAAACCTCCAGTTAAAGGGGCGGGGGAAATTTGCAGTTCGGTCAGTTAAATGAATGTTATGGGGGCGTGGTCAGAAATAAGAATTTTTTTCTATAGTTGGCCCTTTGTATGGAGGGGTTTAAGCTTTGCACGGGTTGTGGGGAAGAAGCGTTTTCAGAAGGGACTTTTTATGTACCGCCGAGGGAATGTTTTAGTCCCTGGCAGAGAGGTTTTGGGGGGGTTGTGGGGGGGTGGCCCAATGATCGCATAGAGGGGAAATGGTTCTTTAAAGGGATAAGCCCAAATGAGGCGGGGGAGGCCTGGGGGGTTTGGGGGTTTTGTTCTACCGGGTTTTTGGTTGAAAGGGTCATGTTGAAGTCCCCCCTCCCACAATAAGTGGGGTGTAATTGTTTTTCCCAACAAAAAATTTTTTAGGGTTGTTTTGGGTGAATAGAAATCGCTTTTGGGGGGGGATTAGGGGGGGAAAGATGTTTGGGAAAGGGAGTAGGCATGTTATGAATGGTAAATCCGTTTATAGAAATCGTCCGATGGATCTGATGTGTGTCGGGGGATTACTGGGGTAGAGTTTTTGTGAAAAAAAAATCCCCAAACCCCGGCGTGATTTTGAGGAGTAAGGGGGTTGGGGTGGAAAACTGCCCACCCGGTGCCCCCAAAAAAAACCCCCGGTTTCCCCCCTTTTCCCCCAATGTGTTTTTGGAAAAAGGCTATTGTTTTGCCCCCAGTCCTTGGGTTTGGATTTTTGTTTTCTTCTTGGGGTTTAAATTTGGGTGTTTTCAGCCCTGCCCACTTCCATGTGAAAAAGCGGAGGAGGGGGGTGTTAGCATGTGCGTGGGCTGTCAATGGGGAAAGAGGGGTTTTTAATTTCATCCAACCCGGGGGTGGGGGGGGGTCCCCGGGGTGTTTGGTCGTAGATCAGTGAAAGGGGGGTCCCCTGTCCCAGCGGGCAGCGGACACCCTCAAAGTAGGTCTTCCGGCACCCAAACCCCCCCCTTTCCGGGAAAGGGTGAGCAAGAACCCGGGGAAAAAGGGGGTCAAAAAGGGAGGGAAAAAAAAAAAGGAAAAAAGTAAACAGCAGATTTTTGAAAAGAGAACAAAATAAAAATTTTGGGAGGGGGGTCAGGCCAGTGGGGCTTTTATTTTGGGAAACCCCGAATTTTCAGTCGGGTTTCATGGGGAAATTTATGCTTTCAAAGGGGGGGCCTTGTCAGGGTTGTCGAATATGCGGGGTTTTTTGCCATCGGTGGTCACCCAAAACCAAAGCGGATAGAAAAAGGGGGGGGGGGTTTGGGAAAGCGGACATTGCGCTCGTAGAGTAGGCGGGTTTTTAGGGGGGAAAGCTTTTCGTTTAAGGTTACGGCTGCTTTAAAAATCTTTAAAAATTTTGGAAAAGTATTTCCGTCTACCCGGGGGAAAGGGGGCGCTGGCTGCGGTAGGGGTTTTTAGGGGCCAAACTCCCCTTTTCCCGTCCAGTTAGCGTATCTTGCTATGGACTTTTGGGGTGGTCTGCTGTTTTTCCTCCCCCCCAGGGGGGACCCCTTTCGATGTCTCTTTTTAATGTAGAGGGGATCTTTGCGGTTAGATCTATTTTTAGGGGCTGATGCTAGATCTTTGGCTAGGTTTTAAAAAGGGGGGGAGCGCTTTTGCTGGCACTGGGTTTTAGGTTTTCCCGACGAAAGGCAGGGTTTTTGCGGCGTTCACGGTTTTCCAGATCCTCGGGTTTGTCACGGAGGATGAGGGGGGCGTTTTGGGGTTTTTTGAGATGTCATGCTCCCCAAAGGGGGTTAAAGGTTTGGGTTCGCAGGATGGGCAATTCCCTTTTTTCCCAAGGGTTTGTTTTGTGGGGGGTTTTTGGTTTGGGGTGGTGTTATCTGCGCTAGGGCGGCCCTTGACGGATGATTTGGGTTCATGGCCCGATTTTGGTTGTCGGGAAAATATTTGGGGTCATGAGGTGAATGACTTCCTTTCACCAAAAGAAATTGCCTGTTTGTTTTTCCCGAGGCTTGGGAGGTTGTTTGGGGGGGGTTTTGGGGGGGGGTTGATTGGGTTGGGGGTGATGTCATCGGTGCTTAGGAGGGTCTTTTTGATCCGTCCCCAGCCCGGTTTGGGGTTGAGGGGATTAGACTTTCGGGGGGCATTTTTTTTCCCTTTTGGCCCGGCCCTCTAGTTTTGGACCGTTGGAGTGAAGGGGGGAATTTGGGTGGTTTTTTTTTGTCGCTGTGTTAATTTGGGGCGTAGGGGTTTTGTAGAAATTTTCCCAAAAATGCGCCCAGAGGATAGAGAGAGACGGGGGCCCGGGGATATGTTAGGGCACTAGGCCCCCCCCCCTGGTTGACCTTCAAACCCCTCAGGGGGGGAGGGGGAACAGGGAAAAGGGGTCCAATTGTGAGGCTGTGGGGAGTGGGTTTATGCCGGGCCCTTTTGGGTGGTGAATCACTGAGAAATGTTTAGTTCAGACAAGTTGGGAATTTGGGGGGGCCGGGTGTTTTGGGGTGTCCCCGGGGTTTTCCTTTTACTACAGTGGGCCCGGTGGTGGGGTAATTTTGAGGTTTTCGCGCGTTATTCTTTTTTTGTGGGCGAAAAAAAAAAAGGTTGGGGCCCTTTTTATTTCAGGCCTAGGTTTTTTTATTTATTTTCCTGGCAGTGAGGGAAAACCGGGGAGGA
The DNA here is from genome assembly GCA_025379985.1 of Phyllomedusa bahiana. NCBI lineage: Eukaryota > Metazoa > Chordata > Amphibia > Anura > Hylidae > Phyllomedusa > Phyllomedusa bahiana. The sequence continues at coordinate 33,386 of JAODAL010030198.1, read as the reverse complement.
GAGGTCAGAGGCCCAAAAGGTCACAGTTCTTTTAGTACCCCGGGGATACTGGGGACCAGTAGGTGTAGAGGGAATGAGTGATTTTGCCCCAAGATGGGCCCCGTTTTTAGGGAGGGATGATGAGGTTTAATTTTAGGGACTTTGGGGCTTTTGGGGGACACAGTTTTAAAACGTGCCGAATTTCCCCAGGTGTCATTGAAAGGCCCAGGGGGGGAGATTTGATGATGAAGTGGGGGCGAAGTGGGGTTTTGAGGTAAAAAAAATGTGGGGGGTTCTTTAAAAAGGGGGGCGTTTTTCCCCCGAAATAAAAGGTTTGGGGCAGGTAAAAAGGGGCGATTCCCCCCTAGAACAGAAGATTTTCCTTTTGGGGTTTTTTATAAATTTTTCCAGCCGAGATGGTCCAAAAATCTGGCACTAGAGGCCCGGAGGAAGTGCAGGAGTGTGATGGATAGGGTTATGACCTTAATCCCCGGGCCCTGAAAAAAAGCTGCTGGGGAAAACCCCTTTGGTTTTGCCCCCGGGGGGCCCGGGTAGTCGCAATTTTCACTCTTTGGGGTGTTTGGGCAGTGGTCTGCGAGAGCCAAATTTAGGGGGTTTTTGGGAGTTTTTTGTGCTTTTGGTTTTCAAATTTTGGGAAAGCGGGGGCCTGCTATCGGCAGTCGCTTGGTAGTTGGAGCCAGGCCGCCAGGTTTGGTGGGTCCCTTTATGAGGCGGTGAGTAGGCCGGGGCGGAGGTGGTCGGCCCCCCCGGTTTTTGCAGCGGGGATGCGGGGCGTTGGGTTGCCGCGGCCCGGAGACAGTGCGGCAAGCCCGAGCCCCAGGGTGATGCGGTCTGTTCCCCGTTTTACCCCGCGGTTTGGGGGGTTTTTGCGGGGGGTTTTACCGCGGGCTCTCGCAGCTTTGGGGGGCCTTTGTGGGGCGGATTTATGCAGCTTGTGGGCGGCCGAGTTGTGCCTTTTGGGCCCCCCAGAGCCTGGGGGGGAGGGGGTTTTTCCACGGGAGGGCTTTGGTTATGGCGTGCAAAGGGTGGGTCCTAGGGGCTTAGGGTAGGAGTGTCCCCCGGGTCTGCAGGTGGGTCGTTTTCCTCCTTTCCGAGCGGCTGGTGTTGGGTTTTGGCGCTCAGGGATTTTGTGTTAGTCTTTTTTTAAAAAAATTGGGGCCCCCGCGTCCTGCTGCAAAGGGTTTTGGGCCCGAATCTTGTTTGTTTCCTGTGACCTCCGGGGTGAGTCTCAGCGTCCCCTGTAAAGGGATACAGATGCTGTGGTTTTTAAAAGGTCTTTGTGGCCCTTTTAGTTGTGTTAAGGGGCCCCAAATTTGCTGGTTGGGTTTTAAACCCTTGATTTTTGGAAGTGTGAGACGGAGCAAGAGGGTAAAAAGGGGCCACATCCGTAGTCCCCCCCCCTCCTCCACCCAAATTTTTAAAAAGTTGGGATGGAAGTCATTTTTTTTAATTTTTTTGGGGGCTGGTGCTTTGAAAAAAGCCAAAAACACTACGGTTTTATTTTAAAAAAAAGTTGTTTCTAACAGACATTTGTTCTTCACAATTTTTCAAAAAAATGGTCAAGGGGGCATGGTTTGAATTTTTGGGGGCCCTTTTGGGTGTGAAATGCAGCTAGGCTACAGGGGCCCAAATTTTAAAAAAATGTTTGGTTTTTTTAACAGACATTTTTTTCTTCACAATTGTCAAGAGTGGCTCAAGGGTATGGTTTTGTCAGGGAAAAAAGGAATAGGTTTGGACACTGTTAATGGACACATTTTTGCAAATGAATTGTTTTTTCAAGATCTTTAACATGGGTATCAAAACCCGTATTGAAGGGCAAAAAAATTTAATACAATTAAAAAAAAGAAACCCAAAAACATTTTGGGGGATTCCATCCTAAATTTTAAAAAAGTGTTTTTTAGAATTAAACTACTAAAAAACTTGCATGTTCAAAATGTGGTTAAAAAAATTCCTCTGAAAATTTTACAAGGGAGGTTCAGGAGAAATTTAAACCCGAAAGTAAGTTATTCAGAGGAAATGGAGTATGGAGCACGGACAGAGAAAAAAAAAAAACAGAGACAATTTCCTCCAGCACGTTGAGTAAAAGGGGAGAAAAAGAATGCCAAGAAAAAGGGCACCCCCAGGTGGAAAAAGGAGCGTTAACCACCAGTATTTCCAAATTGAAGCTTTAATTGGTCCCCAATCATATGGAGGGGCAAGTGCTAAACCCGGTCTTGACTGTGTTTCTGAGGAACGACTTTTTTTTTCGTTGCTGCCCTCATAAGGGGATTTTTATTGTTAAAAAGATTTTCCGGACGCCAGCCTGGGGTCTCACCCCACCCACTGTAACTTTCCCGGGCCCCGGCAGCTGAAAAAACCCGCGTTTTTAAAAGATGACAGGGCCCCTAGCCTTTGGGGTCTCACCGCCCACTGTTTAAATCTTTTCCCCGGCAGCTGGGGCCTCCATTGGGTTAAAAAGTGGCGACGGGGGAGCATGGCTCTCACCGTTAGGGGCAATCAGGAGAGCTTCAAATTTTTTCTAAAAAAACAAAATTTTGAAAAAGGTGTTTCTGTGAGGTTAAATAGTGTCAAAAAAGGGCCCCCCGGGCTTGGGGCACAAAATTGGGAAAAAATTTGAGGTTAAAATTTTCGGGGCTGGAGGGCACTAGGGGGGGCGCATCATTTTATCTCCAGGGGAGTCTTTTCCCCCAATTTACTGAAGAAGGATTTTGGAGGAAAAAAGAAAAACCCTTGAATTATTGGGGTGAATCACTTTTCAGAAGCCAGGAGGGCAAATGTTTCTCAAAAATAAGAAGTGTTTTGGGGCAAAGATTAGGGCCTTTGTATTCTTAGGGGTTTGGGGGACGAATTTAAACCATCTACACGTTTTAAAAAAAAACCTTTTTAAAAAATGCCGGGAGGGGGTTTTTTGTTGTATGTTATAAAACTTGAAAAAAAAAACAAAAAAGGTAATTAAAGTAAAAATATAAATAAAACTTCCCTAAAATAAATTCTGTAAACAAAAAAGCAGTTACCAAAAAAATTACTAAATGAGAGCACTTTTTAACCAAAAAAAACATAGTGCCACTTGTGATCTTTTGGGTTTAACAGGTTTTGGGGTCATGCTTTTTGGTACAGGAAAAAAAATAGTTCAATGTCCAGTGAAACTAAAAAATGGGGGTTTTAAAGACTCCCTTTTTTCCCGGGATTTTTAATCTGGGGGTTATGCAGGTTTTTGGGGGTCATGCTGTGGCCCGGACAAGTTAAAAGTCAATGTTCCCGGGGAAACTAAAAAAGGGGGTTGGGAAAAATCCTTTTCCCGGGACTTTTTAATCTGGGGGGCGCAGGTTTAATGGTCATACTGTGGGACAGAAAAAAGGTATAGTCAATGTCCCGTTCAAATAAAATGGTGGTTGAAAGATTCCTTTTCCCAGGGACTTTTTTTAAACTTTTGGGTCAGACAGGTTTAAAAGGTTTATTCTGCGGGGACAGGACAGGTTTAGTCAATGTCCAGTTCAACTAAAATTTGGGGGTTGAAAAAACTTCCCCTTTCCGGCACTTTTTAATCTGGGGTCATTTCAGGTTTGGGTCTCATGTGGTTCCCGGGGCAGGGATAAGGGCAATGTCCAGTTTTAAGTAAAAAGTTTGGGTTTAAAAACTATTGGGCCCTTTTGGGGACCCTTTTTTAAATTTTGGGGCATGCAGGTTTTAAGGGTCATTTCTGTGGTGCCGACGGGATAGTGAATGGAACCCGTGACCTTTTTTTTTTTTGTGGCTTTTTTAGCCTAAGTTTTTTGTGCTAAGTGTTGCACGTATCACCTTTTGAAAAATTGTGGATGTTAATTTCCCGCTTCTCCAGCCCTGTTTTTGGGTGTAAAAGGTGAAGGTGTTGTTCCTCTCCCATAGGGCTTTTTGGTCATCGGCGATAAACTTTATTTGAAATAAACGGATATCTTATTGATAATTGCCCCCTATCGGACTATCGTATTGGAGGTGTGTCACACTACAACCGTACAAATCTACACATGTATCACAGTTTATCGGCAAATCCTGGGGCATTACTGCTGGAACAGGTAGAGCACTTTAAGGCCCCGTTCACACGACGGATTTGGCCGCGGTTATGGGAAACCGAGTTAATATCCACACTCTGCGGGTTTGGCCGCGGCTCTGGGGCTGCGGCCAAACCCGCGAGTTTGAAGAACTCTCCTGTGAATTCCTGACAGGGAGTTCTCTGCACGGCGGCCGCGTCATGCTGCGGCGGGAGTCGCCGCGGGTGTCGCCTTGGGTGGTGCGCGGCTGGGATGCGGCTCGCGCCGCGGTTTGCCCCCTGCTATTAATTTTGCATGGGGGCAAACCCTTGGCGCAAGCCGTACCCCAAACCACGCCCCTCCCGCGCCGAGACCACGGCCACCGCTCGCGCCACAAACCCGCGTCGGGAGACGCAAGTTTGCGGCGCGACTCGACGAGGTCTTGGCCGCGGGAATCGCAGCTAAACCCGCAGCCAAAACCGCCGTGTGAACAGGACCTAAAAGGGTTTTGCCACGATCTCATCTCATACCTCCTGTATCCTGCTCTTCAGCTCTGTGTACTCAAAAGGGGGCGTGTGTGATTTGTTTAAATTGCAGATCATGTGACTCAGCAGGATGACATCACCGAGCCTTTCCTCTCTGTAGTCAAAGAAATGTCTGTTTATGTATCGATTGTAAGTAGCTACACTGTAGCTCAGAGGTAACATTTTTGCTTTACAGCACAAGGGTCCTTGGTTCAAATCCCTGCAGGATTTTTTTTCTTCTTTATCAATGCACATACCTGATTGAGGTTTCTTTTTTTTATTTGCACTGTTTGACTTATTACTAACTAGTCCAAAGGACAGGAGTAGAGTGACAGCACCCGGGGTATGAAAACTCAGTAGCTGCCTGAGAGGAGAGGTGATGTCTGAGCATGTGCAACCAGGACTGAGGAGCTCACAGCCCTGGTCGTATCCCCTGGAGATGAGCTGTAAACAATGGATCACTAATGCAAGCATGCTAAAGCAAAAAACGGTGCAGAATTTTTAATAATGATGAATGGGGAAAATGTTTATTATTTAATTTTCAAACTTCCCACGTCAATTTTACTTTGTGGTAAAACCCCTTTAATAGTGGTTTATCTGAGCCACAAGTGTCGCTTTGTAGCTAGAAACCGCTAAATCTATGACTCACAGTAGAACAGGTTCATAGGTTCAGGTGCATTCTACACTACTAATGCGCGCGCAAAAAAAAAATGGCGTTTGAGTGCCAAAATACATACACGTCGCCCTTACCCCCTTAGGGTATCTACACATATTGTATAGCAGCACGTCTCTGTACACGCTACTATACACCTGCTGTTAAAAGTACACTCTGACCAGCACATACTTTCAACAGTGCTTCGGCCCAGCTCCCATTCAGCTTCACTTTTCCTGATGTGTCACTTCTTTTTAGGGGCACATACTGTGTGCCAGGGAATCCGCTGTAAAGTCAGAGCACTCAATGAATGGTGCTATAATTTACCATATTTCCGTACTTTGGGGACCTTGCAGCACAATTACACCCCGAAGAGCTCCCCACAAATATGCCGTGTGAACATAATCTTAGGCCAAGTCTACACATCAATGGTTTTGGCAATGATTTCCGACTGATTCAGTATTTAGAATCCACCGAAAATCGCTGTGTAGACTTCAATAGAAAACCTGTGCTGTAGTCTACACAACACAGATTATTTACTTAGGGAAACCCAAACTGCCGGCCTGCGGAAGACAGAACATGTTGAATATTCTGCCTTTGGATTCCAATGCAGTTCATGTACTGGGCCGCCGGGAATCCAAAATCCAACAGCTTTATTGCACAAAAACCACTAAATAAAAAATGGCGGTGCGGCCAGCAATGTGAAAATGCAGTCAGATTTTGGATGGCAGTGAACTGTGTGAACTTAGCCTTTGGGTATCTGACCACTAGGGTGTTCGATCGTATATACCCTTCTGCATTGTATAAACAATTTAGAAGGGTGTACAAAGATGGTGGTTTTATTAGTATGAAGTAATGGAAACGAAAACATGGCAGCTATGGAAGTCTTCATCAGGCTTCCAGCTGCCACGTCAATGGTTCAGCATCCCACTATCTCACTGTGCAGGAACAGTTAGCAGCACTGTTACACATTCATTTAGACACTGCAGCCACAATGTCCAAAGGGTTAAACAGCAGAGACAGGGGTGCAAACAGGGCAGTACTCCTGTCAGGGGTCCTAATAAAAAAGGGGCCCACTGATATGTTAAAAAATAGGGAGTAGTAATGGGTGGGGGCCCCATTTGATTTGGCTGTATGGGGCTCTGAAAATGTCGGCAGCCCTGAGCAGAGATCAGAGCCGGCTTGAAAGTGTCGGCTCACAATGGAAAGCCGGTCACACTTGCACACTTCTTTCCATCCTGTTCTATGCCAGTTCCCAGTACAGGGGAGCAATGTGTTTGGCTGTGCTCCCCTCATAGAAAAGAGTGGAGACTTGTTTCCAAGTAAGACCAGAGGGAATATATGTTAAAAAAAAATGAGTGGCTGCAGAGGGCAAGGAGGTAGGTATAATTTTTTTTTTAAAAAATGTGCTTATCATAAATACAAAAATGAAAACACAGGCAAACTCCTTTAACCCATTACTGACATTTGACGTACCCATACTTCAAGGTCGGGTAGGGGTTCCCGCAAATTGACATATGGGTACCTCATGGCGATCTTGCGAGCTCGCAAGATCGCGGCATGAACCAGCAGTATATTACCGCTGGCATCATGCCGATCCTCCACAGCCGGAGTGAGCTCCGGCCGCGGGGGATTAACCCCTCGATATCGCGACATCGTGGTCGTGACATCAAAGCTGCAGGAGTGAGCTCCTGCTGTCCGCGATCCGCCACTACTGGTCTCCTTACCAGATAGTCCGGACGCTGAAGGACAGCATCCGGGTTGTCTGGTGACGTCACGATACCCACAATGCATTGTGGGCAGCGTGACTGACAGTTGCCATGGAGACCAGTACACAGCTATAAGCTGTGTGCTGATCTCCTATTGTATGAACGATCTGACCAGGGGCGTAACTAGAGAAGCCAGGGCCCCAAAGCAAACTTTTGGATGGGGCCCCCTACACTCCTCCCCTCCTCGCCCACCTCCCTGACCACGAACATTTACCAGGACATGATGTTAGATAATGTAGACAAAAAATATTCAATAAATTCATTTTTATTTCTTTATTTTCCTTACACCCATACAATTGATCATTGGCTAACGAAAATAAAGAAATAAAAATGAATTTATTGAATTAATTTTTTTTTTTCGTTACCTCCATATTATTGTTAATTTTATATAGAGATCGGTACAACTTAATGAGTGTTATCATTTGATTTCGGGCAAGTAAAGTTTTATTACAGATTGCATTAGAAAACCCATAAGAGTGTCACTCGCTCTCCCACTGGTTCAAATAACCGCGCCTCTTTTAACTTAGCCAATCACAAACAGAGCTCGCTCTGCATTTCTTTTCCCCATAGAACTCTAGGAGAAAGTAGCTCAGCCGCTGATTGGCTAAGCTGGACGAGCCCCTCTTCCCCCCAACTAATCACAGTACTAGAATATTTCCCATAGGCAGTAATAACTTTTAAGGTGCCCTTCTATCGCGCCCTTCTTTCTCCATTCAAAATAGACGCACTACATATGATTGGTGGATCCATATCTGCCGCCTGGGCTCAACCAATCAGCTCTTTTCTGCCTTTTTTACTGTATTTTGATCTGGCCGCCTTTTCATTTGATTGGTCCATACTTCTCCATAGCATATAATGGGTCACTGTCGCTCCTATTCTGATTGGTTGGTTTCTGCCGACCAATGAGAAGCGCTTACAGAATTTGAATTACTGTATTTCCCGACAATTCTCTATATCCCAATTCCTGATGTAGCTCCGGTCTCGGCGACAAACGCGTTGTTAGGGATTTGATTGATTTATGTTTATAGAAGGTTTCAGCTCTTTTTCAGATAATATTTTACACTTAATAAAAAACGATTTTTTTAATCATACTCCATGCCGCACGGAGCTGAGAGCCGAGATTTCATTGCCCCCATCTCTCTACTGACTACAATGGGACAAAGTAGCTCACGCTCTGATTGGCCGAGATAGCCAAGCCCTCGCTAGCTCAACCAATCAGCTCTGTTCTGCCTTTTTACTGTATTTTGAACTGTCCCGCCTTTGAATTTGATTGGTCAATACTTCTCCATAGGTTATAATAGGTCCCTGTCGCTCCTATTCTGCTTGGCCAGGATTGCCAAGCCCCCGCTAGCTCAACCAATCAGCTCTTTCTGCCTTTTTACTGTATTTTGAACTGTCCCGCCTTTGAATTTGATTGGTCAATACTAAACTATTCGGATTGGCTGGTTTCTGCCGACCAATGAGAATAGCTTACAGAATTTGAATTGCTGTATTTCCCGGCAATTTTCAATATCCAAATTCCCGATATAGCGCCGTTCTAGATTTTTGGAAAGTGGTTTTATTTATATATTTCTTTAGTAGGTTTGAGCTCTTTTTCAGAGAATGTTTTACACCTAATAAAGGCAATTTTTTTATTCATACTCCATGCCGCACGGACATGTTTAATGATTTCTCGCTGTTTTTCAGCCTGTCTAGAATCGGAATACATCTTCGGCGCAGTCCCTTCTGCGCCTAAGTCCCCGCACTGCGCCCCCTCAACTGGCGAGGCGCGGTGAACTTTTCCCAGCATGTATGAGTGCACCTAATCGGACGGCGAATATGAGGCGCAGCACCGCACTGCGCCCAAGTCCCCGCACTGCGCCCCACACACTGGTGAGGCGCGACTTTACACGGCATGTATGAGCGCATTACGTCGGGCGGCGAATTTTAGGCGCAGTCCCGCACTGCGCCTAAGTCCCGCACTGCGCCTCACACACTGACGAGGTGCGGCGGACTTTACACCTCATGTACGAGCGCACCCCGGCGCCGACATACATGAGGCGCAAATTTCACCGGAAAACTGCCGAAAACATGCGCTCCGACATGGCGAGATTCATACATGTCGCCCAATGTGTCACGAGAAAACAATCTCTGAATCACTTGGATAGGTAAAAGTGTCAAAAGTTTCTCACATCAAAAAAATTCTCACATAAAGTGACACGTGTCAGATTTAAAAAAGGCCAAAACTGGCTCCGGCGGTAAGGGGTTAAAGGGGATCTCCAGTTTTACCAAATGTTTGTCAGCCAGTTGGAGAGGTTATAAAATTAATATATATATAGTTTTTTAACTCCCCATTTAAACCCTTTCTGTTAAAGCACCGTCGCTCCCGGCCGATGACGTCACATTCATTGTTTACATGGCCCTGCAGCTATTCACAGGCCGCAGCACTCTCTCCTTGAATATAGGGGACATGACTGCTGAGGACTGTGATTGCTTGCAGCATCACATGAGCACGGATCGTGACCTCATCAGTGGGCGCACTAGGTATGGCAGCAGCCTTGGTATGGAGCACATTTAAGAGGTGAGGGTTTATATAGATTACAAACTCGCCCAGTGACTGATGAGCATTTTGTAAAGTAAAAGTTTTGTACTTCCCATGAGATAACAGATCTGCAGTGTCCTTACTTAAATCTCTGCTGTTGTGTTCCTCTGTTATTCCTCCTGGATATGTAGAAATAAGGCCTGGCCTACATCATTTTGAGATGCAGCTGAGCCTCCATTCACATCATGTTTCAGGACTTTGAAAGGCATCCTGATGTATACTACCTGGCATCACAGCACAGCCATAGCGAACAACACCACCAATGTCATCTCTTCTGGACTTCTCTCTTATGTTGGTCTACGCTGAGGGTCCATCAATCTTTTGTGTCCAGCATGTAAAGAATATACCAATGTGAACTAGAGCAAATGTAACCTAAAAAAACTATGGGCGACATGTATGATTTTTGTCGTTAAGACGCCAATTTTTATGTGCATTATATTAGTGTAGAATGTGCCTGAATTTATGAACCCGCTGTACTGTGGGTCATAAATCAGGTGCATTCTAGCACATAAACGTCAATTCAGGCTCAGGTAAACCACTTTGAAAGTGCTCTACCTATTCCAGCTGTAATGCGCCTGAAAATGCCGTACCGTATAGCTTTGTACAGTTCTAGCGCGCCCCATCTCCCACACGCCCCCCGAAATCAGACGCATTATAAAGTGCAGCGGGCGCTCTGTATTGCACCTGAAAAAGGTGTAAGGGTGATTTAAAAATCTAGAAGACGCCACAGTTCTGGCGCAGCCCCATTCATACATGTCACCCTATATTTGTGCTCCTGTCTCCTATGGCTCTGTCGGGAATTTCTGTGGTATGGATCAGGATACCTTTTTCACGATACGTATTTTACATTGAAATCAATGAAAACTGAATAGAACATTGTTAAATACATATTTGGGTATGTATTTCGATAGCTAAAATGTACCCAAATACATATTTCACAAATGCTGTGTGAATGTGTGAACATACTTTTAGGCTTTGTTCACACGTCTTATTTCGGGACATATTTCAGCCCGTAATTCACGCCGTACTGCGCTAAGTACGGGGAGAGATACGTCCCAGTCATTATGGTAATCCACAGTTCTCATAGAGAACTGTGGATTCTGTCTCCTCTCCCCACTCGCACAATACGCCGTGGGGGGAGATAAGTGACTTGTCAATTACTAGCGGCGAATGTCTATGGGCCGGCGGGTTGCCGCCCCCCCCCTCCGCGCTGCGGGAGTCGCCGCGATCTCCCGTAGTCCCGGCGTAATTGTGGGGCGTAATTAGGCCCCACAAGTTTGCCGTGTGAACAGAGCCTTAGACACGTTTATGAATGTGGCTCGGCAAAACAAGGTGATTACGTCTCCTCTCCTCGCTCGGCATAAGTGACATGTCAATTATTCACGGTATATACGTGCCGAGAATAATGCATGTCTATGGGGCTGGCAGGCTGCCGGCCCCACTGCACCCATACACACGCCGTAATTGCAGGCAAAATACGTCCCACAATTACACCTTGTGAACATAGCCTAAGGCCATGTTCACACGGCTTAACTGCGGGGCGTAATTCCGCCCCGCAATAACGCCGTGTGACCGGGGGCAGGGCGGGAGCGGGGGACTGAGCAGGGGGGCCGGCACTTCGCCGGCCCATAGACTTGAATTGCTAGCGGCGCGTATTTGCGGCTAGTAATTCACATGTCAATTACTAGAGGAGACGTAATCCATAGTTCTCTATGAGAACTGTGAATTACCGTAATGAATGGGCCGTTTTCAACCCGTAATTTGCGCACGTCGGCACGTAATTACGGACCGGAATACGGCCCATTTTAAGCCGTGTGAACATGGCCTAAGGGTACGTTCACACAGCTAATTTGGACGCTGATTCTGGAGTGGATTCAGCATTGAATCTGCCTTAGGGTATGTTCACACGAGGTGTTGGGTCCATGTTACATACAATTTTAGATATGTGTTTCTGTCAGACCCCAAATGGACCCAAACACGCATCTAACAATGTGCAGTGTGATTTTCATGGCTTTCAATGTAAAACATGCATCGGTGTTCAGACGAGTGATCGCCGTTGTGTGTTTTACATGCGTCTTTCGGATCCGTTCAAACAATTGTCATGTCAATTCTTGATCTGTTTGACGCAGCAGACATGTTGTTTAAAACTGTAGGGTGCGATCCTGCTGTAGCCAAAAACACATCCAAACACGCACCTGTGTCTTGGATGCTTGTTGGATGCGATTTACGCTGCCTATTTGAATGCATTTTGGATCCAAAACGGACTCAAAAACGGATCCAACACGCCGTGTGAACATATACTAAGGGTGCGTTTACACAGCAAAGACCAAATTTGGTCTTTTTTTGTCATGCAGGAGGACGGCTTTTCTCTGCGGTTTGTGGATTCAAGCCGTCCCCCTTCACACCCACACACTCACATGTTGATGTTGTTCCCGAAAACTGGGCGGAAGAATGAACATATTCTAAGTTTTTAGGAACACCAGCAGTGTAAAAAACCATCTGGCAGAATATCCATGCAGTGTGGACTGCTGCACCTATTTTCTATTTAACTCAATGTAAAAGGTTGACAGCTGGTTTACAGAAAGCTTTCAAATCCGAAAGCTGTCTATGAATTTGATTGAAAACCTCTGCTGTGGGGACAAGCCCTAAGGATACATGGTGTGACTGAGAACAGCCATGGGGAGGCTGCAGCTGTGGTTTATACATTTAGGGCTTGTCCCCACGGCAAGGGTTTTTGGACGGTTTTTCAGACAGTTTGCGGTTTTAGTAACAGTTTTAAAACTTGCAAGCAATGTTCCCCCATAGACTTCAATAGAAAAACAATTCAGCAGTCCCTACTGAACTGTGGCGGATTTTCACACTGCCAGCGGTCTGAAGAACATAGAACATGTTCATTCTTCCGACCGGTTTCCAGACTGGAAATTAACATTGGAGTCAATGTAAAGCGTGTTTTTTGGGCGGTTTTCGTAAAAAAAGTGAAGAATGGACCCACCTATAGTGAGTGTGTTTTTGCAGGTCCTTCTGCACTTTTTTAACACAGGAATTTAACAATTTAACATAGGTCCTGCAAAGCACTTCAGTGTGAATCAGAGTCTAGAAATCCCCTTTTGAGCCCAAACTAACCAAATTTTGATGCTGTTAACATGTACATGAGCTTACAGTGAAAAAGTTGGCTTTTGTGCATCATTGTTAAATTGTTGGTATAAAAAAAAAAAAAAATCACATGATTTCTTGCACCAATCATGAATACTTTTGCACATGGTACACTATTCAGCTTGAAAAACAGTCCAAAAACTGCTGGGAAAACCGGGACAAAAGCAGTGACAAAAACAGTCCAAAAACCATTGGGAAAACTGGGACAAAAACAGTGACAAAAACCGCCTGAAATTGATGGTGCCGCTGAGGCAAAACCAGACCTGTTTTTGTCCTTTATCGTGTGATAGAACCCTTAGGCCTTCTCCCCACGGCACAGGTTTTCACCCGGTTTTTCAGACGGTTTTCAGTTTTGAAAACTATCTGTAAACCGGGTGACAACTCTTAACACAGGTCTCTATGGATAACCGCCCGGCGGTCCCCACTGCATGGGTTTTCCGCCCAGCGTTTTTTCAAACCGCCGGCAGTCTGAAAAACATAGAACATGTTCATTCTTCTGTCTGGTTTTCGGGTGGAATATGAACATGTGAATGCGAAGGGGGAAGGCTTTTTGCGGAGAAAAGCTGTCCCCCTGCGGCCATGTGCACCGCACGAAAACAGTACAAATACCGGTAGGTTAAACCGACCAGTATTTGTACTGTGCCGTGGGGACCCGGCCTTACAGTTTTGTGAGTAAAACTGGGGTTTACCAGCAAATTTGTGCGGCCATTTAACAATCAATTCAAAATTGGTGTAAACTTGCGCTAACCACTCTCTTGTAATCGGATGTATTCCTATACAGACTGATATCGTCAGAGACTGTGTAGGAACTGAGGAATAGAACAAGGAGAGACATATCATCTAGACCTCAGTTTGTTCATTTCCAGGAGGAATAACAGAGTAAGAGCCCAAAAATGAGTTAAATAAGAGAAGTTGCTCAAGAATTGTTATTTCAAGGAAAAAAGTAGTATTTTCTAAAACAGTCATATCAGGAGGTGTCACATGTTCTCTTCAATTGTTATATATTCTGGCTGCAAATGTTCCTAGTTTCTTGAGCAGGGTGATGATATTCTGTAGACAAGCAGAGTAGAAGTAGTATTTCACTACTATATGAATGGTCACTGCATTGTGTTATTACTGGTTAGATTGGTGCATAGTGGTAGCCTATACTTGTCCTGGCTAAAAGAGCATGTTTTCCCCAGTAACTAACCTTGTGATTTAGGTGTTTATTTGCTTAGCTTATTATCCATCTTGTGCTGGTTTCTTATGCAATATTAGTGATTTTTACATATTTAAAGGGCGTGATAAAGTAAAGCAGAATCCGTCACAACATGCACAGCATGCCGCTATTGTTTTACAATGGGGCATTATTGTATGAGGGCTGGTGAGGTTTGTGTGCCAGGACTGTTTTGGTTATGGGTGGTCAATAATGCTTAGGATTAAACAGGCAAGTTCTTAAGAGTGCTTTCACACAGCGCTGTTTTGGTGCAGTTTTAACTGCGCTCCAATTAAACTGCCTTTATTCCCAGCAAGCTTCTTTCAGTTGTCTAAATTGTTCAGAAATGTTTTAAGTCTTGTGGATTACAGACACAATGATTGATTACTCACTTTCCAAACAGTTTAGATAAGTGAAAAAAGTTTGCTGGTGATAAAGGCAATTTAACCCCTTAGGGTGCTTTCACACGGTGCGGTTTTGGTGCGGTTTTGATGTGGTTTTTTGGATGCGTTTTTTATGCAACAAAGTACAGCATTAATTGATGTGCCTTCCTGCAAAAAAAACGCATCCAAAAAAATACATAAAAACCGCACCAAAACCACACCGTGTGAAAGCACCCTTACCGCCGTAGCCAGTTTTGGCCTTCCTGACACAGCCCTATTTATGAAATCTGACATTTGTCACTTTATGTGAGAATAACTTTTTGACATTTTTACCTATCCATGTGATTCAGAGATTGTTTTCTCGTGACACATTGTGCTTTACGTTAGTAAGAAATTTTAGTCCAAAAATCCTTGTTTATTTCTGGAAAATATCAAAATATCATGAAAATTTGAAAAAATTTGCACTTTTCAAAGTTAAAAAATGTCTGCGTGTAAGACAGATAGTTATTCCAATCAAAATAATTTATAACTAGCATCAAACCATATGTCTGCTGTAGGTTGGCATCATTTTTTGACTTTTTTTTTTACCACATTAGGGGGTTTTGAAATTTAGTAGTCATTTTTCACATTTTCAAGAAAATTTGCAAAATAGATTTTTTAAGGGACCAGTTCAGTTCTGATGTGGCTTTGAGGGGTATTTATGTTAGTTACCCCCATAAATGACCCTGTCTAAGAAACTAGACTACTTAAAGTAATTAGAAAGTTTGTTTCCCCTTTGATATTTCACAGAAATTAAAGCAAAAGTGAAGGTGAATTTTAAAAAATTCACTTTTTTTTTGCAGAGTTTCAATTTTTATTCATTATTCACTGGAACACGGTAGATGTGACCAGGTAAATGCAACTCAACATCAATTCTCCAGATTCTGCCGTTTTCAGAGATATCCCATATGTGGCCCTAGTGCCCTATTTGGCTCAAACACAAGCCCCAGAATAGAAGGAGCACCTATAGGACTCTAGGGTCTCATTTTCATTACGATTTTATTTAAGCACCATTTAAGGTTTTCAGTCACTCATAGGTGCTAAAACTGAATAAATCCACATAAAAAGACCCTGCATTGTAAATTAAACCCCCTAAGGAATATATCCATGGGTTTAGTGAGTATATCGACCCCACAAATTTTTTTAGCGTTAAGCTCTGAAAATAAAAAAATATATATATTTTTTCCAACAATCTGCAATTTTAGCTTTAAATGTTTAATTTTTACATGGAATCCTGGAAAAAAGGCATCCCAAATTGTGTTATGCCATTTCTTCCATGTTCGGCAATAAACTACATGAAGGAGTAAACTGCTGATTGGGTGCATGGCAGGGCGTACAAGGGAGGTAGCGCTATTTGGCTTTTGGAACGCAGATTTTGGTGGTGCCATGTTGCATTTGCAAAGCCCCCACAGTACCAGAACAGGTGAAACCTTCCAGAAGTTGCTTCATTTTTGATTCAACACCGCTCATGGATCTCATCTAGGGGTGTATTGTGCATTTTGGGTGCACAGGTGTTCCATAGTTTTTTTAAGCACTGGGACATGAAAATGGGGGTAAAGAAACGCAGTTCCGCCATTGTTTTTTGGGCTTCATTTTTACAGTGTTCGCCGTACGGGATAAATGACAGGATAACTTTACTATGTGGTTCGGTACAATTGCAATTATATAAATTTTATATAGTTTTTTAGGTTTTATTACTTTTACACAATAGAAATGCGTTCATAAAATGTTTTTATTTTTATGTTGTCATAGTCTGATAGCCATAACTTTTTATTTTTCTGTATACGGAGCTGATTATGGGCTTGTTTTTTGTGAGATGAGTTGATGTTTTTATTTGTACCATTTTGGGGGGCATATGACACTTTGATCACTTTTTATTAAGGTTTTTGTGAGGCATTAGGAACAAAATACAGCAATGCTAGTAGTGTTTTTCATTTTTAACAGCGGTCACCGTGTGGTATAATTGACATCCTAACTTTACCCAGCAGGTCGATACGATTACAGCGATACCAAATTTGTATATATTTTTAATGTTTTACTGCTTTTACACAATAAAATACTTTTATTCAAAAGGGAAAACACGTTTTTACATCACCATAATCTGAGAGCCAGAACTTTTTTATTTTTCAGTTTTTTTGTGGGATGAGTTGATGTTTTTATTGGTATCATTTTTGGGGGGACAAGGCTTTTTGATCGCTTTTAAATCTGTTTTTAGAAGGCAGGGTGACGAAAATACCGCAATCCTAGTAGTATTTTTTATTTTTATTTTTAACAGCGCTCACCGTGCAGTATCCATGACAAGTTAGTTTTACTCCCTGGGTCGAGATGATTATGGTGATACCCAATATATATAGTTTTTATGTATAAAACAATATTTATGCATCGCTATCTTCTAATAGCCGTTATTTTTTTATTTTTCTGTATACAGAGCTGTGTAAGGACTGTTTTTTTCGGGATGGACCGACGTTTTTATTTGCACCAGTTTCGTGTTTATAAGAGTTTTTGATCACTTTTTATTCCGTTTTTTGTATTGCAGAATGACCAACAATTGCAATTCTGTGACTTTTTATTTTTTTTTTTTTTACAGCATTCACCGTATGGGTTAAATAACGTGACATCTTTATAGGGCGGCTCGTTATGCACGCGGCGATGCCAAATATAGATGCTTTATTTATTTTTGATCTTTTTTGGGGCGATTGGCGTTTGTAAAGGGGAAAAGGGCGGTGTACATGTTTATATTTTATTTTTCGTGTGTATGTTTTACTTTTTTACACTTTTTTCACTTTTCACTCGAGGGGAATTGTATGAGCGATATTCAAATCGCTCATACAATAGGAGACCTGTGCACAGCAGTAATGCTGTGCACAGGTCTCCATAGTGACTGTCAATCACCATGTCCACAATGCATTGTGGGCATGATGACATCACCGTACAACCCGGATGTTTTCATTCAGGGTCCAGGCTGTCAGGTGAGCGGAACAGCAAGCGGCATGTCCGCCGCTCACTGCACCGATCAACGTATGGGTACGTCAACTGTCGTTAAGGGGTTAATTGAAGCACAGATAAAACTGCACCAAAACTGCGCCGTGTGAAAGCAGCCTTACATGGCTGGGCTATTCACAATAACATTAGGTTGTTATGATAATTACAACCTAATAAGTTCTGTATATGTAAGGATAATGGGTTCTGTAAAATGCTAAGGATAATACGTTCTGTGTATGTAAGGTAATAAGTTCTTTTTATGTAAGAATAATCTAAGTTCATGTATATGGTAACGAATTTAAGCACAACACGTTTAATAGATAGGCTAAGATTTGTATTTTACATGAAAGATGTTACCTTTCATGTCATATATCAAAATTTTAAGTTAGATGAAAAAGAAGCGTGATGTTGTAGTTCTCTCTTCTGGCCTTGGCTTTCACTTGGTTGTGCTTTGGAAATCCTGTCTGGTGCACACATGACGGAGAGGTGAAGTGCAGGAAATGTATTCATGTGTGACCAGTCTAGGTGGGTTTCTTCTCTCTGGATTCTCTGGATTGTTTTTCTACAATCCATTTGCATTTCTGTCGGTCATGTACTGTGGGTTGAAGGGAGCAGCCGCTTATTTGTAAGTCATGGCTGGTTAGGTAACAAGGAGCAGCTGCTTCTTCTGGTCGTCCAATAGCCAGTGGCTGGAGAAGTATCTGTGCTTTTTCTTTCATTTCTCGGTCTGTACATGAAGGAGTATCTGCTCTTCTGTAGTACATGTCTGGATGGGTGAGGAGCAGCCGCTTCCTTCTATCAGTCCAATATCGTAGTTGTTGTCTTTGCCCCACATTTGTAGATTGAGATGATCAGTGGTTAAATAACAAGTATGGTTAAAGAAGATCTTTCGCATTTCAACCTAATAAGAACTTGCTATGCTGATCCAGAGGAAGGCGATAAAATAACCCTGATTGTTGGTTTGTCTTTTTTAGGGGAAAAAAATTCCTTCCTGACCCCACATGGCGTTCGGAATAAATCCCAGGATAGTTGTTGCTCTCGAATTCTACATTGATGTTATATTGGTGGACGTTTCGGTAGCTTTGTACTATTTCGTTGTTTCATTCCTGGATGTGTAGTGGAATGGGCTGATTTATATCAGCCACTTATCATAGTCTGTTAGATGAAAAATATACAAAAATAAGATGGTTAGGCTTAAATTGTGTCATAATGATCATTGATAACTCTATAGAGGTCGCTGGGTGTTATACTTACATAATTGCCATTGGGAAAGTGGGTGGGCTTAGGCCGCACTCAGCACCTCGCACCAGTCTACAATAGTTGGAAAAATGGATGTGATTGAGATGACTCTGTATTGGCAGTCTGTCAACGGAGGTATTGCAGAGGAGCTGAAAAATGACGAAAGTCCATTAGCCATGTGGTATGTATAACTTATAAGAAATACAAATAATGTAGCTTATAGTAACAATGTCTATGAGGTGTTGACATCTTCTTTGGTACGTGGCATCTCTCCTCACAATCCTCACAGCTTTCGTGTTTATCTCATCCGCTACTCACCCCTTCTATTGATTTCGACGGTATATAGGGTCCATGTCCTGATTGAAATAGCAGGACATCTCTCTGCAGTGATGATAGTAGTAATCCAGTGTGCCTTGGTAATAGATGGATGCTCGCACCTACATATATCAATATAGGATGACGACGAAGGCGCATAAGAGTCCACCAGATGGTTATAATTTTTCTCTCCTAGCACCTGTTATACATAAGGATAAGAAGATCGCAGCTGGATATTAAGCACAGAGTGCTATGAAGATGGATATGTGATAGAAATAGTCCAGATATGGATCCTATGGGACATGTACAGACTTCAAGACTGGAGGCCATAAGTAAGTCCTACTATCTCGGTGTGCAATACAGAGAGAAATGTTTCCTTACCTGTCTGGAGCAACATAACCGGGGTGCCTACAAAGTCCGACACTGTGTCCTCCTCATTACACATTTATTGTCTGCTAAGCCAAAGTCAGAAATTTTGATGTGTCCGATGTCATCAAGGAGGCATGTTTTCCGGTTTCTCAAGGTCTCTGCTCTCAGGAGAGAAAACGCAGGTAATCATTTTAGGGATAATTCATAAATCAATTAACATTATACAAAACGTTTATCAACTAGATGTAAAAAGACGGCGAAGGGGTGTGTACGGTGGGTGGTGAAAGTCTGAACTAATTACGAAGGTGAAGCCTATGTTCATGCTGATAGTGGAGTCCGCTGATCAGCCATCTCTGCCGCAAAGGAGTCTGTTAAGTAGAAAAAGAGGATGGTCAGTGGTTACATACACCAGATCAGACAGACAAATTGAATGATTGCACTCACAGGGGCCCATTTCAGTGTCCTCAATTTCTTCATCTGTCCTGTGCTCTTAGGACCACAAGGTACCTGTAGCAGAGGTTTTATAGGTTCTCCTGAATGATTCCTCGTTATAGAATGTACCTTGTTGTCCTGACCCACATCAATTGGTGCCCAGTATTCAATTCTGTCAAATAGTCTCCTCGACCATGTAGTCCAATCGCAATGATGTACTGTGTGGGGGTCTCTGTAGATGCCGCGCATAGATGTCCAGGAGGGTTCCCAGCCAGCATTCTTAGCACTTCTAGTCATCTACTAGTGATTTTGTCCTCCATTTGTCTTTTCGCCATGTATTTCACAGCAGCGTCTTCACTGGCCGGATCAATGCCAAGATGACTAGATAGAGAACAAAAACAAATCAGAACCAAGGAAGATTATTTTAAAAAAGGCAAATGTTAAATAGAAAGAATATGGATTAAAGAAAGGAAGTAAGTTTTGTCCACATTACTTTTCCATAGCTCCCTCTCAAGGGTTTCTTGAGATTGAAGTTTATCAAAGTCAATAGTTTTAAATTGTAATCCAAATTTCTGTTGGGGGATGAAGTTAATGAGCTTCTGGGCAATGGCTCATGGTCTTGTCTGCCAGACATGTTCCGCTTTGTTGGAGAGCGGTGAAAGGCTTTACCTCATTTGCTGAGATAAAACAATATGGATTGTTATATAAAATTTAAAAGATGCCTTTTTAAGTAATATTTATGTATATTTGAAGCAAAGCTATATTGGGAATAATTTATCACATTTATTCAAAACTGCTAACAGAAAAAAAGTCCTTGTTTGCCCCATTAGAACCAATCAGAGCTCACATTCCATTCACCTTCCATTGTTCTTACAACAATGGATAGTGCATTGTCAATCAGTTTGTATGGGGATCAACCCCCATGGTCCTGTTTATGTAGTTAACGTTTATTTATTCGCATATCAGTTCTCATAATGCCTAATGAAATAATATAATCCATCTCATTCCTCAGTATTAATAGACGACATTATTTCCTCTCTTACTGGTTGAGTCTTTCTCCTGTGATTGTTGGTGGTCATGAGATAGTCCATGTCCTTCTTTTTGCTACTGTGAAGTGGCTGTTCACAAGGTGGATGTTCTTAAGGCTCGGTTACGTTCTCCTCCACTGGTCTGGCATTAGATTTGATTGTCCTCATACATTGGGGACATAAACCCAAGTCCCTGTTGTTGTTCCGGGTTCTCTTCTGGGCGGCCTACTTCTGTAGCTTTGAGGCCTTGGATACTTTCAGATCGGGAAGATCAGTACATGTGCAGCTGATGGGTCTTTAAGGATCCCATTTTTCCATTCCCACTGGTCTGGCATAGAAAAAGACGTGTTCCTTTTTATTTTACATTGACAAACCAGTCCCTGTTGTTCCGGGTTCTCTTCTGGGCGGCCTCTCTCTGTAGATTTGATGTCTCGTGGGAGTCTCAGATCTGGAGTTTGGGACTTGTTCTGCTGTGTTACTTGAGAACCTCTTCCATCCCTAACTCTGCGTGATATTTCTCCGCTTATAGAGGTATGCATCACTTCTTCTTCCTCCTTGTTCAGGGTCGAGTTATCTCCAATTTTGTCTCATGGTGATAGTATGAGTCCCTCTGAAGGTCACTTTTTGCAGTGGAAGTTTGCAAGAGTGAGATTCTGGGAAGTTCTCCATTTTTTTTGTTCGGTAATGGACGCCGCATGTCTCTTGATCTTTCGTCTTTTCATCCCAGATCTGTTATTTTATGGCGCCATTTTCTGTGGCGCCATTGTCCATGTCCGGTAGTTTTAAATCCTTTCGCCCTAAAGCGAACAACGGTTTCTGCTCTTCATGAATTCCTCTCCTTTGATTCAGAACCCGGTCTCTTTGGGTTCTTCTCCTCTTCTCTTTCTCCATAATACAATCGGTTTTGGCTTTGTGTATCACAAATACGCAGATAGAACCACCTAACCCTTGGAAGTATGTGGGATTGTGACTTCTTTAAGGGGGGCAGTGAGATATGGTAGGCGATGTGTCATTCATCTCATTGTGATGTCACAGATGTAGGGTTCTGTGTTACCTTGACAACCAGCTTAGTTTGGAATGTGTTAGGTCATAGGATAACTAATACCTGTATTTATGTATGTAATACAGTAACTTTTTATTTAATGTACGGTAAAATTCTAATAATCCAGCATCCTCCAGTGTTCCAAATTATTAAACTTTTTTTTTTGAAGCCTTACATACATTGCATTCGTACTCACCTATGTATGTGTACTTACTGGTTAACCATGGTGGTTTTTAAAGGTTATAATATAATAAATCTGCATACATTAATGTACTGCCCCTATAGAGCTGACACCAATAGAGAATACTGTTGTCATTAGGAAGTTTTTTTGTTCTGTAACAATGTTTTGGTAGGTGGCACATTTCTGAGTAACATCCACAACGTTTCCCAGCAGAACATTGCACACATATGTGGCTATCAACCTGTTGTAATAAAACACTGTGATGATTGTAACTCCAAGGCACCCTCGCCACAGCTTCAGTGTCAAGTTTTTATGTTGGCTGAGAGGTGATACTTGGCTTGTTACCAGTCTGACTCCTTTTTAGACTCCACTTAAATGACAAGTCTGCATTTTGTTCATCGACACCTATTTATTGTAACCTGCTTGAGTTTGTTTTTTTTGTTTTTTTATCAATTTCTGCTCTTTGGTCTCCATACAAATCCATGAGCCTTGAGTGCTCATGATTCTGTTACCAATTTACCAACTGTCCTTTCTTTCATTAATTTTGGTATCTAAGACCTGTTATTTTTTTTTTTTTTTAGGACCTTTCCAACAAAACAAGATGGTCAAAAGTTGACTGTAGTTTGTAAAGGCTTTATTAGAGTTCTACCTTTTTTGGATGAAGGTAAAACTGATCAGCATACAAATCAGTACACAGCAAGCAAAATATGTAAATTGTACTGTCTCACTCTCAATGCATTAATCCATTGGAGACATTTATTTCTTTAATTTCTTTATTGCCCATAGCAACCAATCAGATCTCCTCTTTCATTTCTTCAGAGCACTATATGCAATGAAATCTGAGCTCTGACTGGTTGCTGTGGGCAACAAAGAAGGGTTATCGGCAAAGGGCTCTTAGTACCTTGACAGTTTCTCCTGAACGATGTCCCTCCTCTTGTTCTAATTATACATATTACATGCAAGGAGCGTTACGAGTTGCCGTTGTGAAAAGTATTTTCTGCCCCCTTGAGTTTTTACAACTTTTGCCACACTTCAGGCTTGCGCCTACCTAAAGATATAAAATATAAAATTTTTTGTGACGAATTTTACAGTCGTGGGACACAATTGTGAAGTGGGAATTGTTAATGTTTGGGATATTTCTAAACCTCTTTTGTAGAAAAAAAACAAATAATCGGTAAAGTGGGCATGCAAAATTATTAGGACTTCCGCTTAAGTTAATCTTGTGCGAGTACACCTTTTGTTGCGAATAGCAGCTGCAAGTCCCTTGGGGTTAGTCTTCGTATCAAGCTTTTGCACATCAAGATGAGACTGAAATTCTTGGTCCCATCGCTTCCTTGGGCGCACAATCTGGAGCTCAGCAGTGAGGTTGATTTGTTATTGGATGGGAGTGCGTTTTGCGAAACAGCTGGTGCTCTTGTAAGGTTGGATGGAGAGTGTATTGGAAAAGCTGGAGCTCAGTGAGTTGGTATGGAGAGGCGTTTGTGACAGCTGGAGACTCAGTGAGTTGGATGGAGTGCGTTGTGACAGATGCGTGCTCATGTGAGGTTGGATGAGAGGATGTTTGTGAATCAGCTGGGCTCAGTTGAGGTGGATGCGAGAACGTTTGTGAAACTGGCATGTTTTCAGCTCTTTGCCACAGGATTCTCGATGGGATTCAGGATCTGGACTGTGACTTGGCCGATTCTAATCACCTGGATAGTTTTTTTGTGAAGCCGTTCCATTGTAGATTTTGCTTTATGTATTGGTGTTATTGTCGTGATGGGATAAGATAAATCTACCGTCACGTTTTAGGTCTGTTTGTGACCTCCAACAGGTTTTCTTCCAGAATGGTCCTGTATTTGGCTCCATCCATCTTCTCATCAATTTTAACCAGTGTTAAAGACTACAAACTGTTAAGGACATCTTAAAATTAACAAGCTCTTGGTCTACTCGAATTCACTAGCCTACAAATTAGTAATCTGTTGATCTGTAATGGACCGCTTATGGAATAAAAACATGAGCTCACTCTCTAAAATAAGACAGAACCACAATAGTCCTTTCTCTGGTGGGATAGTCACACTCCACCATGTCTGAGAGAAAACGCTTTCCCCAGAAGGGATAATATCTAATAAGGATATGTAGATTATATTTGTCCACATCAAGGATTTTCATAGCCAGGCTAGGTTCATCAAATTAGTTTTTGATAAGGTGTTTACACCCTGTATCGGGGTGTCTTAAGGCTGGTATTCCAATGTGTCTATAAGAAAAGACCCTCCCTACTGGTGACAGGCAATAAAAACAAAATTAGGGTAACCCTGAAGTGATTACTAGAGTGATTGTCATATGCCCCTATTACTCTAGTAATGTTCAGAACATTCTAGAAAAATATTGGGGTATCCTCACTAGTTATGTGGACCTCCCTACCTTTTTGTTTAATACCCCCCCCCCCTCCCATTTAAAAATCACCTAGAAAAACGGAAGATCACTCAGGGATTGACTAATAAGAATTCATTACAAATTCCCTAAGCAGGAAGGTATGTGGCTAGATGTAGGACTTAATAGAGATGTTTTTTTTTTTTTTCCGATGCAGTTGGCTGTATTGCTAGCCGCCTATGTAAAACAGCGATACAAAACAATTTCTATAGTGGTATCTATTGTTTCTGCTTGAAAATCTTAAAGCTTATTATTAAAAATTATTTTTTAACCACTAACAAAATATTTACTGTGACTCCTTTTGAGAATAGGTGGTGGTCACTGTATTGGATTAGTTCTGTGTTTTCTCTCTTAAGATTTTGGTTACGATAGGTTTCTTCAGAACCCCTGTTAGCACAAATGGTTGGTTGGCTAAGGCGCAGCAAGTATTTTCAAAAGGAGACTTGAATATTGAGGGTGATACACCCAATCTGAAAATAGTGCTTAAAGAGCTTTATGAAGGATACAAGGAGAACATTATGTTGTGGTGGGAGGCACAGAGTCTCGAAAACTACCCTAATGCTGAAATAGTCCTTACAGAATTGAGGATTTAGGTTAGCTCAGCTCAGAGGTCTAAGACACCACAGGTCCGAGAGAGGTGAGAGAAGGAATTGTTGGAGAGCTCTCTCCACTTAATGAATATGCTGCTAGAAGAAGAGAGGAAAACACTTGACAAAACCTCTAGGGAGGGACTCGTTACTAATAACGTAATAGCAAAGGTAATCAAGGTAACAGTTAGAGTAGTAAAATCATAAACTCTGTATTTCAGAGACCTGAATGATTTTCAGAAGATGAGAGCTTTTTTCATTTTTAACAGACCAAGAGCGTTTTGATACTGAAGTATCATCTTCATATCTTGACTTCTTGGATTCGGAGTTTCAGGAAATAAGGAAGGGTAGAGGGAATTATCAATCGAGAGGAGAGAGGTAGAAGACAGCGGCAATAGAATTGGAGAGAAACACCTCAAGGGAAAGAGCTCTATGACAGGAGTGACTTCGAGGATGGGTCTCCCCTTGGCTGAGCCACATGGTGAATCCTCTTCCTCCTTATCCTCCACCTCTCTTTCACTTTTTTACAGAGACAGGAAGGTCCTCTGTATACCCTCAGAGGAAGACCACAGAAACAAAATGTAAAAAAGCGACCTCCTTTGATAGTTAGTTTATCAAGCTATCAGCCAGACCTTTCAAAAGGTTTGTCTTTTGTAACAACAACCAGGTTCAACTTAAGTGGTTAAAATTCTTTATGACGAATGATATGCAAACATCTGAACATCTAGAGATCATGAGTGAAGATTTACCAGGGGTACAAACTCTTGCGGACTTGCTAGAGGAGGGGAAGGGAGAAAACAAACTGGGTTCCTATATGGATCTAAGGAAGAAGCGATCACACAAATGGTGGCATCCCTATTTTTACCCCATGATAAATAGTACATCTTTTAAAGTTGGTCACAAGAGATTTAGAGCAGCTATCGTCATGTAGGAGTGTCAATACTATTAAGCATAATGGAATGAGAGCACTTGCTAATTTAGAATCTGACACAGATGCGATTATTAAACACTCTGATAAAAAGAGGAAATTTGGTAATTATGGGACATGAGGAATATAGAAAAATGTGTAGGAGCGTATTGGATGACAAGGAAGGATATGCAGGTCTGGCACAAGATTCAACTCCCCATTACCTAGAGGAATTTCAGACTGGTGATTAATGCACTGATCATGGTCTTATCTCAAGAAATTAATTGAGATAAGAGGTACAAAGGTACAAAATATTCTGGTTCCTCTCAGAGGCCGCCCAATCATGTAAGGTATTGATTCATTTTTGGGATTTGCAGAGTTGTACATAGATAAAGTCCTACATAGTTTTGTGACTTCATTACCATCGTATGTACGAAATATAGCAAACTTATTGAGCAAACTGGAACATCTCACTGTGAATAAGAAATGTGAGATTGGCTTCCATAGGTGTGGAAGCCCTTCATTTTAGTTTACCACACCATTTGGGCTTGGAGGCTGTAGGATTCTTCTTGAAGACTAAGGGCGACATGTATGAACGGGCATTACGCTGTTTCGGCTTCACTGTGCCCCCCACCCCGATCCCGCTGTCGGACGCAGGTTCGCCACTTTCGGCTGCGGTCGATGAAGGGGGGCTGGGCGGGAAAGTGGGCCTTGGTGGGGGGGGTGTAGGCATTCCGGGGGGGCGCGGGCTCGTTAGTCCGAGGATGTACCTTCGCGGCTCCCCCAAATCGCGGCGCTGGCAGCTCCGAAAGCAGCCCAGCTTTTTTTTGGTCTAATCCCGGCCGGCGGCGAAGTGAAGAGGTCCGAAAATGCGGGAAGGGATCGAAGATCGCGACAAAATCCGGCGCCCGCTGAAAGCAGACTTGGTAGAAATTTTCGGCGGAGGCGAAGTGAACAAGAACGGAACATGCGAGAAAGCAGATCAAAGACCCCGGACAGAAATTGGGGCCTCCGCCCCGTGCGCGGGGTATGAATAGAAAAAAATCGCCTTTATAAAGGCGGAAAACCCAGTGTCAAAGAGAGCTCCCAGTAAAAATACACAAAATAAAAAAAAAATCATTTTCCAAACTCTAGAACGGCGCAATATCAAAAAAATATGATTTTGCAAATTCCCCGGAAAAGACGAAATTCAAATTAAACCTATTTCATTGGTCGGCAAAAAAAAGGGCCCCAAATCAGAATCGGGCGACAGTAAACCTTTAAAAACTTGGGGAAAAAATTGACCAATCAAAATCCCGGCGGGAAAATTCAAATACAGAAAAATGCTGAAAAGAGCTGATTGGCTGAGCTAGCGGGGTTTCGGTAGCTCAGCCAAATAATGGAGGAAACAAAGTCCATTTAGCCTAGGAGAAGTGTAGCCCCAATCAGAATCCAGGGGGGATAATTCCAAATACATAAAAATGTGAAAAGACTGATTGGCTGGCTACGGGGGTTCGGCTAGCCAGCCAATCAGAGCGGACTTTCCCCCTTTTTTACTCGGAGAAGAGCGCATCAAACCCCGGGCTCAGCCCGCGCGGAATGAAGTTTTAAATCAACAAATTATTTTTATACGGTAAACATTCTCAGATAAAAACCAGAACACTTTTAAAATTAAAAGCAGTTAAAAACACCCGAAAAAACGCGTTCGTCGCCGAGCCCCGGGCTACATAGGGAACCCATGGGGAAAATTCCCGGGAAGACAGTAATTCAAATTTATAAAGCTATTCTCTTTGGTGGGCATAAACCACCCCAATCAGAATAGGAGGACAATGTCCCATTAGAGCCTATGGAGGAAAATTGACCAATCAGAATAGGACGACATGGCCATTTATCTATGGAGAAAATGGCCAATCATTTAAAAGGGGGGACGTTCAAAATACAGAAAAAAAGGCAAAAACGAGCTTTTGGTTAAACAGGGGGGCTCGTCCGCTTACCCAATAGACCGGAGCTGTTTTTCCATAGAGTTCTATGGGGAATCGAAATTTAAAAAAGGCGCCGAAATTTTGGGCCAATGGGAGCGGCGACGCTCTATGGGTTTTCTAATGCAATCTGGGATAAAGTTACATGGGTGAAAACAAATTATAACACTACAGAAGTTGTCCGATGTGTATATAAAAAGGGAAACTAATATGTGGCAACGAAAAAAAATTTGAAATCAAAAAATTGCTTATTTCTTTATTTTTATGCACCCATATATTGATCCTTGGGAAAATAAAAAAAATAAAAATGATTTTATGGGGCTTTTTTTTCGTTACCACATATTAGTATTTTGTTTTATATACAAAATCGGCACAAATTTTTAGTTTATAATTTGATTTTAGCCATGTACCTTTTATACCAGATTGCATTAGAAAACCCCTAGGGCGTGCTCCTCCCCATTGGTCCAAATTAGGCGCCTCTTTTAAATTTTGATTCCCCCTAAAATTATGAGAAAGCAGCTCGCGCTTGTTGGGCAAACTGGACGAGCCCCCCGCTGCTTCAACCCAAACAGTCTTTTTGCTTTTTACTGTATTTGAACTGCCCGCCTTTGAAAATGATTTGGGCCCTTTTTTTTCCTAGGGGAATGGGGGCCCCTGTCGCTCCTATTCTGATTTTGGGCAATTCTCCCCCATAGGTTCTAATGGGGCATTGTCCTCCTATTTTTGTTTGGTGGTTTATGCCGACCAAAAGAGAATGTTTACAAATTTTAATTACTGTTTTCCCCCCAAAAATTTTCTTTGGCAATTCCCTATGTAGGCCGGTTCAGGACGAACGCGTTGTTCGGGTTTTTAACGCTTTATTTTTAAAGAAGTGTTCTGGTCTTTATCTGAGAAAGTTTTTACCCCTGTTAAAAAATAATTTGTTGATTAATACTTCATGCCGCGGCGCGAGCGCCGAGATTTGAGTGCGCTCATTCCCCCATAGAGTAATGGGGAAGTAGCTCCGTCTGATTGGGTGAGCTAGCCGAGACCCCGCTAGCTAGCCAATCACTCTTTTTTAGCATTTTTATGTATTTTTGGAAATTATCCCGCTCTGGATTCTGATTGGTCTACACTTCTCCATAGGCTAGAATGGGACTTTGTCGCTCCTATTATGATTGGCTGAGCTAGCCGAGACCCCGTTTAGCTCAGCCAATCAGCTTTTCAGCATTTTTACTGTATTTTAAATTTTATCCCGCCCTGGATTTTGATTGGTGTAAACTTCCCCATAGGCTAGAATGGGACTTTGTCGCTCGTATTCTGATTGGTCTAAACTTCTAAAAAGAAAATACTCCATATATAAAACCTAACTTTTAATATATAATCAATAAAAAATTCTTATAACACACTCAAAACAGACAGGATCACACAATATGAGATTTCTCACCAAAAAGGCTCCCCGTGAGCCAATGTCCCCCAAAATATAAAGTAGGGACTTTCTCACCCTAAAGCTCACTGTAAGCCCTGTATGGTGCCCCCATGCGGGATAGTCGCCCCAATAAGAGCGGTCCCAGGAGCAAAGAATATTGAGCTACACTGTCCCTCACAATATGTGCACGGAAATGTCTCCACATAAGCACAACGAAGGATACATTGTATACTCAGCAAAAAGATACAACCTCAATATTTCAAAAACCAAACACTTATCACCTAGAAAAAGCCAAACAGATTGCCACATAAAGAGGCCTTATTTACTGTTTTACCTATACCCAAAGCCAAACAGATTGCCACATAAAGAGGCCTTATTTACTGTTTTACCTATACCCAGACGCGTTTCCCTCTGCGATTACCAGAGTTCATCAGTGGGTGAAAAGGTGTCCATGAGGTCAGCGGCTAGTGTGCCCATCCAGGGAGAGATATCCCACATCAATGACCTGCATCTCAAAAAACCAATTCCAAATAAATAGGGTAAGTTTAGTTCCGCCCATAGAGACCATTATCCAATCCCTATCTTAGGTATCCAGGCAACCATAAACAACATGGAGACCACTACTGCCTCTCAAAACCAACCATTCTATATCCAATAGAGTACTAACCTGAAGTGCTAGGTACAGGTCCAATAGGGCTACTACATATTTCTGTCTCGGCGCTCACTATATCCTTTATAAAGACCACATGACTCACTGAACTAGCACGAGTGAGGATCACGCCAAAAATCACGGCGTCCTCTATATGCTAGTGCGCATGCGTAGGAGATCCCGAATACCGCGCCAGGAAAAAGCCAACATATAATAAGGATCGCGCCGAGAGTCACGGCGTCCTCGAAACACCACTGCGCGTGCGCAAGGAATCCCGAGCACCATTCAGACAATCTCGGCGTCTATCCAGTGTCAATGCGCATGCGTCCGAGATCCAAACCCGCGCATGTGCAATATAGAATAACCTTATGTCCGTGCCCGGGATACCAACAGCATTAAATACAAAGTTCAAATATATAAAATACACTAATGCGCCGGACTATACATTAATAGGCTGGTGTTGTAGATAAACTCCAAATGGTAATAATGAGCAAGGCATCATCCCCTTATCCTCAAAAATGACATAATGTAGTTTACCTATAGAATACCATAAAG
Organism: Phyllomedusa bahiana; assembly: GCA_025379985.1. Lineage (NCBI taxonomy): Eukaryota > Metazoa > Chordata > Amphibia > Anura > Hylidae > Phyllomedusa > Phyllomedusa bahiana. Next base: position 3,019 of record JAODAL010030198.1, on the reverse strand, counting down.
TGAAACAAAAAATGATGGTAATACAGAAACCTTATCTTCGATTCTACAAAAAGTCAAATAGGTAGTCAAATAAGCAGGCAAAAGCCAAACAAGTCCCCCCTAAAAGAGAGACAAAAATATGGAGGACTACAAGTAGCAAGAAAAAAGAAATTATAATCGTTAAGCCATGGGGATGAATACAATCTAATTCGTATATCCATCGGCATTCACGTTGTAGAATTAAGGAGAAAGGTTGATACCCCGGTAGCCCGTCATTTTAATGAGAAGCACATGGGGGTAGTAAGTTGAAATGAGGTTCATTGGCATAGACTTGGTTGCCCCCCCTAGTGCGGAGGGGGACTGGGACAAATTAATTCTACAACGTGAATGCGATGGATATACGAATTTGATTGTATTCATCCCATGGGCTTAACGATTATAATTCTTTTTCTTGCTACTTGTAGTCCTCCGATATTTTTTGGTCTCTCTTTTAGGGGGGACTTGTTTGGCTTTTGCCTGCTTATTTGACTACCTATTTGACTTTTTGTAGAATCGAAGATAAGGTTTCTGTATTACCATCATTTTTTGTTTCACTTTATGGTATTCTATAGGAAAACACTTATTCATTTTTGGGAAAAGGGGGATGATGCCTTGTCTTATTACCTTTTTGGAGTTTACTACAACACCAGCCTATAATGTATAGTCCGGCGCATTTAGTGTATTTTATTTTTGAATTTTTTTTTTAATGTGTTGGTACCCCGGGACGGACAAAAGGGGTTTCTATATTGCGCATGCGCGGTTTGGATCTCGGACGCAAGCGATTGACCTGGATAGACGCGAGTTTTGTCTAAAGGGTCCCGGGGGTTCCTTGCCCCCCGCGCAGGGGTTTTTTCGAGGAGCCGTGACTTCGGGCGTCCTTATTAATGTTGGCTTTTTCCTGGCGCGGTATTGGGGATCCCCCACGCTTGCGCATACATATAGAGGAGCCGTGATTTTTGGCGTGATCCTCACTGTGCTAGTTCAGTGATCAGGGTTTTAAAAAGGATAAGTGAGCGCCGAGACAGAAATTGTAGTAGCCCTATTGGACCTTCCCTAGCATTCCCGGTTAGTAACATTGGAAAGAAGGGTTTGGGGTTTTGAGAGGCAGTGTGGTCTCCTGTTGTTTATGGTTGCCGGGATACTAAGATGGGTTTGGGATAATGGTCTCTAGGGGCGGAATAAATTCCCCTATTTATTTGGAAATTTGGTTTTTTTTTGGATGCAGGTCTTTGATGTGGGATATCTTCCCTGGAGGGGCACATAGCCGTGACTTCATGGCCCTTTTCCCCACTGATGAACTCGGGAAAAACGAGGGGGAAAGCGTTGGGTTAGGTAAACAGAAAATAAGGCCTCTTTATGTGAAATCTTTTGGTTTTTGGGGAAAGGGTTTAAAACAGTAAAAAAGGGCCTCTTTATGTGGCAATCGTTTGGCTTTTCTAGGTGAAAAGTTTTTGGGTTTTTTTAAAATATTGGGTTGTATCTTTTTGTGAGTTTTAAATGTATCCTTCTTTTGGTTATGTGAGACTTTTCCCTGAAATTTTGTGGGGGGGCAGTGTCTAATTTTTCTTTGCTCGGGGACCGCTCTTTTTGGGGCGACTATCCCGCATGGGGGCCCTACGGGGCTTCGTGAGCTTTGGGTGGAAAGTCCTACTTTTATTTTTTGGGGGCATTTCTCCGGGGAGCCTTTTTTTGGTGGAAATCTTTTTGTATCCTGTCTGTTTTGAGTGTGTTATAAGAATTTTTATTTATTTTTATATTAAAAATTTGGGTTTTTTATATGGGGTATTTTTTTTGAATTTTTATTGATATTTCCCTTAGTGATTGGGGTTAGAATCTGTCTTTCTGTTTTGGGTTGGTCTAAACTTCTCCCTAGCCTAGAATGGGACTTTGTCGCTCCTATTCTGTTTGGGTGAGAAGCCCGCCCCCCCTTATCTCAGCCAAACGCTTTTTAGCATTTTTACGTATTTTTTAAAATCCCGCCGTGGATTTGATTGGTCAATCCTGCCCCTGGTTTTAAAAATTCGTGTTGCTCCTATTTTGATTGGCCGGTTTTTGGCGCCCAAGGAATAGGTTTTTTAGAATTTAAATACTGTTTTTCCCGGCCCTTTCCAATATCCCAATTCTTTGAATTAGGATATTGGAAAAGGGTTTTGTTTTTTTGTTATTTTTATTTTTTAATGTTTTTAGCCTTTTTTTGAGAATGTAGAACGCCTTTGTAAAGGCGATTTTTTGGGTTTATACTCCGCACCGACGTGGGAAAATTTTCCTGTTCCGCCTGTCTCGATCAAACAGATTTCGGCGCGCCCCCCACGGCGCCTAAGCCTGCACTGGCCCCACACCTGGCGAGGCGCGGGGACTTTTTCCCCCCATGTATGAGGGGATTCCCCGGACCCGGGGAATTTCGGCGAGCGCCCCACAGCGCCCATGTCCCCGACTGTGCCCCACCCCACGGCGGGGCGGCGGACTTTTCCCCGCTGTATGATCGCACAACCCCCCGGGGGACAATCTCAGACCAGCGCGCCTCTTCGCCTAAAAACCTGGGGAGTCGCGGCGGGGCTTTTCATGATTATGTATGAGCACGGGCCCCTCCCGACATAATCCGGGGAAACTGGGGAAAAAAGGGGCCCCCGACCCCGGGGGGATTAAAACATGTCGCCCCAAAAGTGTGTGGCAAATTTTCCATAATAAGGGCTTGCTTGAATTGTTAAAGTATATAATTATTTCCTCTTCAGACATGGGCTGTACCACCAGCTCAGGAGCCCATGTGCTACCACGTATGTTAATCTGTTTCTAGGCTGGTGGGAGGAAACGCCCGTCTTCGGAGAGGAAATTAATACATACGGATCTAAGATTTTATATTGAAAAAGATTCATAGACAGCATCTTTCTACTGTGGCAGGGAAGTGTTGAAGGACCTAGTTGTTAGCCTTAGAAAATAAGTAATCCCCAAGTTTTTATCGGTATATATAAAAACAGTCCCCTTTTGACAGAATTTCCCCTTT
>JAODAL010030197.1:0-50345 GCA_025379985.1 Phyllomedusa bahiana | reverse complement strand
TGCTCGTGGATGTGCCATGACCTACACACCATGTCATTGTGCCACTTCCTGACCACATGCTGCTGCTGATGCTGATGCCGTGACCAACACACTCTGTCATTGTGCCACTGTGTGACCTCATGCTGCTGCTGTGGCTGCTGCCGGTGACCTACACACTGTGTCATTGTGCCACTGTCTGAACCTATGCTGCTGCTGTGCAGCTGCCGTGACCTACACACTGTCCATTGTGCCACAGTCCTGATTACCTCATTCTGGCTGCTGTGGGGCTGATGCCGTGACCTACACCACTCTGTCATTGTGCCACTGCTGACCTCATCTGCTGCTGTGGCAGATGCTGTGACCTACACACTGTGTCATTGTTCCCACTCTGTGGCCTACTCCTGTTTTTTTTTTTCCACCTCCAGAATGTTATTGTGCCACTGCTGACCTCAATGCTGCTGCTGTGGCTGCTGCCCGTGACCTACACACTCTGTCATTTGTGCCCACTCGACCCTCATGTTGCGCTTGACCTAAACAACTTGTCCATAGTTGCCACTGTCTGACCTCATGCTGCGCTGTGGCTATGCCGTTCCTACACTACCTGTCAATGTGCCACTGTCTGACCTCATGCTGCTGCTGTGGCGGGCTGCCGTGACCCTAAAAACACTGTGTCCATTGGTGCCACTGTTCCTGAACCTCATTCTGCTGCGTGGAATGCAGCCTTAGGTGACCTAACACTGTCATTGTCCACTGTCTGACCTTCAATGCAGCTGATTGGCTTGCTACCTCGAGACCACACACTCTGTCATTGTGCCCCCTGTCTGACCTCATGCTCTGCTGTGCTGCTGCCAGTGACCTCCACACTGTGTCATTGTCCCTCTCTATGGCCTACATCCTGTTTTTGCACCCATCCAGAATGTCAATTGTGGCTACTGTCTGACCTCATGCTGCTGCTGTGGCTGCTGCCGTGACCTACACACTGCTATCTATTGTTGCCAACAGTCTGACCTCATGCTGCTGCTGTGGCTGCTGCCGTGACCTACACACATGTCATGTGTGCACTGTCTTACCTCATGCTGCTGCGTGGCTGATGCGTGACTACACTCTCTGTCCTTTTGCAACTGTCTGACCTCAATGCTGTTCTGCTTGGCTGCGCCGTGACCTACACGACTGTGACCATTGGCCACTGTCTGACCTCAATGCTGCTGCGTGTGGCAGCTGCCGTGACCTACACACTGGTGTCATTGTCCTACTCTGTGGCCACCTCCAGTATTTACCACCATTCCAGAAATGTCATTGTGCCATTGTCTGACCTCAAGCTGCTGCGCTGGTTGGCTGCTGTGACCCCCACACTGTGTACATGTCCCCGGGCTCTGTGGCCTACTCCTGTTTTTAACCACCACCAGAATGTCAAGGAGCCGACTGACTGACCTCATGCTGCTGCTCGTGGACTGATGCCGTGACCTCCACACTGAGTCCATTCTCCCCACTCTGTGGCCTACTCCTATTTTTTGCCACCTCCAGAATGTCATTGTGCCACTGTCTGACCTCATGCTGCTGCCTGTGGGCTGCTGCCTGACCTACACATTGTGTCATTGTGCCACTGTCTGACCTCATGCTGCTGCTGTGGCTGCTGCCGTGACCTACACACTGTCATTGTGCCACTGTCTGACCTCATGCTGCTGCTGTGGCTGATGCCGTGACCTACACACTCTGTCATTGTGCCACTTTTTGACCTCATGCTGCTGCTGTGGCTGCTGCCGTAACCTACACACTGTGTCATTGTGCCACTCTGTGGCCTACTACTGTTTTTGCCACCTCCAGAATATCATTGTGCCACTATCTAATCTCATGCTGCTGTGGCTGCCGCCATCACCTCCACACTCTGTCACTTATGTTGCGACCTGAGCCCCCAGCTTGTTTTTTTCCAGCTGTCGCTGCCATGACTTTATCAGGCTACATTTTTTGGTCAGTTTTGCCCTCTTAAGTGCCCAGGGAATTTTATAGTGAAGCGATTCTAATAGCGGCGGCAGTCATATGCGTGTCATACTAAAACACAACATTGTATGAAGACCAAACCAAGCTACCGCTGCATATTTAAGCATGGCACAACGTTTTACAGCACCCTGCAGGCTCTGTGCAGCCTGGAAATAGCTGTTTTTTAACGTGATTCGGCCCGAAGTAATTCGGAACGAAGTTATTTATTGCCGAGAAATCCGGCGAAGTGAACGAACCGAATTTCGGGAAATTCGCCCAACTCTAGTTATATCCATTAGTTTTTAATTATTTTTTAAAGCCCTAATATGTGCTCTCCACTCAAATGCATAAAAAGTGCAACAATGTCACTCAAAAAAGTACATGAGGATGCGGTCTAGGGCAGACCCATACTAAAAAGTAAAGGGCCCTCACTAAACCTAAGATCCTGCTTCCTCACGGCCAAAAGGCACCTGCACAAGGTCACGGGAACAATGGTTTCATTGTCGAAGTGCTGGAAGACCCAAAAAATGCCCCATGGCATCAGAATGGATGATGATCCCAAACTTCAACCAGGAAGCATTTTAAATGGCCTCTAACAAGGAGAGCCAGGGTTTGCAGGGGAGAATGGAACCTAATGGCCACACATTCTCTCCCTAGACCTTGTAAGGGTCCAAAAGGGTGCCACATCCCTCAATCCAACACACAAAAAGTGACACACAAGAACACACATTGAATGTGAAAAATTAAATAAAGTGAATGTGCACCGGCGACACTTTGCTCTGCTAAGACTGTGCAGTTCTGGGAATTCTGAGGAAGGAAGCACCAGGCCCCCTGGGGTGGCAGGCCCCGTAGCAGTCACTATGGCTGCTACGATGGTAGTTCTGCCCTTGTACCTATTCGCTAGCAACCTAAGAGGGTCTAAGAGGTTTTACAGAGTAAGGGGTCTCCCTCTGTCTTCCATTGTGTTTGAAGGTAACAAATAGGTGCAAATGGTAACAAAATAAAGTATACCCATATAGGGTGACATGTATATAGGGGGCTGTGCCAGTATTCTGGTGACTTTTCAGCCCAAAAACTGGCACGGCCCTGTTCTCTAGATGTATGAGCATGCACACTCCAAAATTAGGTGAATTATGCACTGCCTGCAGCACTTTGTAAAGCACCTAAGATGTGGGGGCGTTCTGGAAGCGTGTCATACCACAACCATATGATTCTACACATTTATGACTGTAGGACCTCAAAACTAGGTTCATTATTGCTAGAAAAGTGGTTTAACTGAGCCTAAGTTGTTGTAGTGGAACTAGAAAGTGCTAAATCTATGACCCGCTGTAGAACAGGTCCATACATTTTGGCACATTTAACACTGCTTTAAAGCTATTTAGAACTGGCCTCTTTCTGCCTAACTCATACATGTCGCCCATAGAGTAGCATGATGACCAGAGTAATAAAGATGTTACTACAGCTTGATGAGAAATGCTGTTTAAAAAAGGAAACAACATATTTGCTCATTTTCCAAATCCTTTCACCAAAAACAAAAAAGGTAAAATGTTACCAAAAAGCCCCATTTGTTAAAAACTGTTCACATATAAGCTTCATCTTGTCCCACATAATAAGCTTATGTATGGCAACATTGATGAAAGAATAAAAAAAAACTATGGGTGTCAGAATATGGTGACATAAAATATACATTTTTTTTACATTTGTACTGTGTGAAGGTAGTAAAACATAAAAAAATAATAAGATATGTATACTAGTTGGTGAACAAAAAAAATGGTATATAAAAAGGCTGTGTTTTTTCCATTCCCTTCAATTCACATAATTTATCTGATATGAAAATGAAATTTCCTTAAAAATAAACATCTAAAGTCTTTTTCTAATGCAGATTTTTGCACATTTATGTACACTGTTGTATAAGTTTTGGGAAGTCATTTTAACTTAGCATTTGAAAAAAAATATATAATTAGCATTTCCAGTAAAAGCTGAGTCATATTACTTTTCTGTTTATAGTTTGCACTTTACAGAATCAATTTATATTAATGAAATGAAAGTCTAATTTATACATTGCAGGTTATCAATGCCTCAGTGTGGACAAAACTAAAACTGAATATAACTTCACATCTTGTAGTTTTGGGGAAATATAAAGTGGGAAATCTAAGAATAGTCTAAAAGTAGATAATAATTTCTATGTTATGACACTGAGCATAAGTTTTTTTTTAATTTACTTTGAGTGTTAATATTCTGAAAATGTTATTAAGCAAAAGCTTATCCATAAGTTGTACTCTCTCATTTACTATCAGGTCAAGTATCTATACAGCTTGTATGCCTGCAATTGTGTCTTCTAATATATATATATATATATACTAATATATTATTGATATAATAAATATATATATATATATATATATAGCGCAGACACACGCTGTCAGGGCTGGAATACAAATGTGAATGCATAGAAAACACAGCATTGCTCCACAAAGGCTCCACATATATTAATTTAAATTGCATTACTGCTTTATACCATTGGAATAATAATTTGAGGTTCTATATTTTGATGCATCTACCAAGAGCAAGTTGAACGAGTTTCAAATGGGGCTGTATTATTTAAAAGACTTGCCGCCTTAATTCATGCCTAAAACCGGCCTCCAAACTTTTCAGAAACTGTTCATTTGTGCCATAAGCATGATATGTGAGTTTCAAGGGGGAATGATTGTTGGTGCAGACATTACAAGGATGTCTATGGCCCAAAGTTAGGGAGATGATTGGTGTGTGGTGTTTTACTGTTTCCTTCATCACATCTCAGTATCTAACTTTATACCATGGTTTAGACTGTGCTTTCAAATTAAAATACAATCTTTCAAGATGGCAATGCTTGTATCTACACTACTCAGTGTATTTGCTTCTAGTCAGCTGAACCACTAGACTTAAAAGGAACCTGTCAGGTTTTTATGCTGCCCTACCCGAGAGCAGGACATCGTAGAGAAGAGAAGCTGGACACTGTGATATTTAGGTTTATAGGATTTGGAGCAGAATTTCTGAGTAAAAATCAGAGAAAATCCTGACCTTACTCCTTAACAGGCAGTGCGAGTCCTTATTATCTTTCCCTGCATCAGTGTAAATGCAGAGCAAACTATCAATCACTCTATAGGGACGGGGTCAGCAGGACTTTCAGTTCACTTTCACAGATTTTCTCTGTTTTTCAATTAAAAATTCTGCTCCAAATCATATAAACCTGTTTATCACAGTGTCCAGCTTCTCTCCTGTCACATCCAGCTCTCAAATAGGGGGGGAACACAATCCAGCTGACAGGTTACTTTTAAAGGAGTGTTCCAACTTTAAAAAAGCTATTTAGTCCATCAGGGGCTAAGAAAAAAAGAAAAGAAAAAAAAGTAACTTCATAAACCCTTTAGTTCTGTCATTGTGGCCATGCCGGTGGTCCTAGCAGATAACTTCCCTGTATCGTCTTCATGTCACCCTGGAGCCAGTTGCAGGCTATGATGATCACATGTGATATATCCACAAGGTTAATTTATCTACTGTGATCACTGAGACGGTGTCAGCAACAGAACTAAAGGGTTTACAGGGTAATGTTTATTTTTCTTCTATTTGTACCCCTTTAAACATTATTGAGACTGTGTGAAGCATGTTTGAGTAGATTTCTGTTGCTTGCTTTCATCAAGGAATAATCATCTGTATTAGTTGAAGAGTTGGACAAAATTGACATAAATGTTGTTTGTGATTTACATTTGTTAAACCCCAGTATGCAATAAATACCAAACACTAACACAACATACATTTCTTTGTGGAACCCAGATAGATGGCAGTGGACACAGCTCTCATCAGCATATTTAAATGAGACTTTACAGTTGACACCCGCTGCATATGGCAATGGGACCAGCTTTCGTGCTTGTGCCATTACTACACAGTGCCCGTTAGCATGTAAATAGGTAATGCTGGATGGGTTAAATAGTTTTACTTTTTATTTCCTTGTGACTTATTATTTTAATTTTAAGAGAAATGTTCTTTAAGGTAATTGGTTCATGCTCAAAGGTAAACTACATGTTATGAAAATAAATGTAGCAAATATGCGTCAACCAAAATTCTCAGTGTAATCATTTAAAAGCTTGAAGATGATAGCAGCGGCTTTAATCAACTTAGCTTTAAATAACTTTGACTAATTAGGTATAATTACATTTAATGGAGGAGTAGGAGATATTGTGTCCAACTTCGTTTTAGAGCCTCTATTTGTGGTTTATTAATCAGACTAGCATAGGAAGAAAAAACTTGTATACGTATGCAATGCAGTGTATGTTTTACATTTTTATACACTGTATTAAAAAGTTGACTGTAGTTGTTACTACAGATGAAGCTACAGGTCCATAACATAAAACAGTTTAATGTACCTCAAAAGGATACTTTTGCCCATAAACACTTTTAGGCACATCAGCTTTATACATTTTGAGATTTGACAGTACCCCAAAATGTGGTTTGAATTTAGCCTTAGGTTTTGCCCACACTCAGCTTAACTGGGCCTTTTACCGTATCAGGTACAATTGTGATAAAAATTATTGTACTCACATTGCAAATTAGGATAATTTGCAAAATATACAAACTTTTAGCTGTTTGCAAAAAAATAATCAAATAAGGACAATCTAAAAGCTCAACACAAATAATATAACAATTGGCTTCTCCAAATGCAACATAAACTACCCCTTTTAATGGTTACTGCAGTTTCAGGATTGTTCAATCCTTTCATGACAAGTGTTTTTAATATTTTGTACAGGTTTGGACTGGCCCACAGTGGAACAATGGAAACCCCCAATGGGCCCTTGAGAATGGCAGACCTGAGGTTTCTTTTAAAGTGCACATACATCCTTGGGAGCCACAGAAGGGCAGAGATAAAGAGGCAAAAAACAAGAGGCAGAGTATAAGAGTTATGTACAGTCGCTGTACGATGGGCCCCCAAAATCAACTCCACTGGTGGGCTCCCAGTATGACACCCGCCTATGGCACTGTTTCTGAGGAATCTTAGTCTATGGCTCAATGGCGGCAGTCTCCAGCTCACTTATGTTTTTGGGTTTGCATTCTGCCACTACCTTCCCTAATTCCACCAAAAATATGTTTGTTTATTTTTGCTCTAATATTTGGTTGAATTATTCCTCATTCATGTCCACGTTTCCTCACAGGAAGCTTAGTTTTTTTTTTTTTTTACAAGACAAAACCCTTATGAAGATAGTAAACTATGGTTTCATGAACTTGCACTTACCTAACATTTTCATCCTATAATACTGTGTTGCTTAGATGGGTTGTCCAGTGGTAAAAAAATACTTTCTAAAAAACATCTCAACAATAGACACTTGACTATATAAATAAATCTATAGGTTTCCTTCAGTTCTGCATTAGGTGTCTGATGACAGGAAGCTCAGAAGTTCTGTTTTACATGGGCAGCATTGTGCCCAGCCCAGGACATCAGGTGACCAAAAGAGTTTGGCTTCTTTCAGAAGCTTCTTGGGGAGGCTACATGCAGCACAGGAAAAACACAAACGGACAAAGAATACATCAAAGAGGGTAAATTAAGATTCATGCAAGCCATTCATGTTTCTTTCGGTACAACGCTTTATTTTTATTATTTATTTTAAAACGCTGTGCAAGCCAAGAGGTTTAGGTACATAATATAATACAAATACAATAACACTAAGTAACACACTGATATGGAAGGAGAGAGGACCCTGCCTGCGAGAGCTTACAATCTACAATGGAGAAGGGGGGGATTGAGCGGGAGGGACAGAGCTGGGAGTATGATGGGATAATGGTAGAAGTATTATTGTAAGTTGTAGGCTATTCTGAAGAAATGGGTTTTCAAGTCACTTTTGAAACTAGTAAAGGTGGCGTAGAGTCTGATGCCTTGTAGTAATAAATCCCAGAGTTTAGGGGGGAGCATTGGAGAAGTCTTAGAGACGGTTGTGTGAGGAGCTAACAAGAGGAAAGCAGAGAAGAAAGTCCTGTGAGGAGCAGAGATTGCGTGAGGAGAGGTAAAGCAGAGATGTATGTATGCAAACCCCTAGGTCTGCTGTATTTCTCATGTGGAGCAGACATGTTACCAAGAGCTAAAGAAGAGAATTTGTTTTGACCTCTATATTTTATCCTCTACATGTCATCTCTCAAGCTACAGTCAATAAAAGTATTTAAAGAACATCCATTGCATCTTCTTCACTGGACCTTCACATGCAACTGGTGTTGTCAGGGAATGAATATTACAAGTTCACTATCTACCATTTGCTTGTACAGAGACTGCTGCTTACACTTACTTTCTCTAACGTACAACGGTGGCAGAATGTATCTACTAGCAGATACCCTGTATGGGAAGGTGACAATAATAGAAAAGGCATTCTAAAACTCCCTGCTAAAGGGCAGAGTTCTTATTCCAGGACAATGAGTGCACTTAAACAGTATCTCATGTGAGTACGTCTCTCATGTTTTTTTAAATATTGTATTTCATGGGACAATACTGAAGATTTGACAGTTTGATACAATGTAAAGTAGTCAGTGTACAACTTGTATAACAGTGTAAATTTTTTGTCTTGCCAAGTAACTCAACACACAGTCATCAATGTCCAAACTACTGGCAACAAAAGTGAGTAAATGGACAAATTGTGCACAAAGTGGCAATATTTTGTGTGACCACCATTATTTTCTAGCACTGCCTTAACTCTCTTGGGCATAGAGTTCACTAGAGTTTCACAAGTTGCCACTGGAATCCTCTTCCATTTTTCCATGAAGACATCACTGGGCTGGGGGATGTTAGAGACCTTGTGCTCCTCCACCTTTCCTTTGAGGATTCCCCACAGATGCGGAACAGGATTTAGGTCTGGAGACATGCTTTGCCAGTCCAGCACCTTAACCATCATTTTCTTTAGCAAGACAGTGATCATTTTGGAGGTGTTTGGGGTTGTTATCATGTTGTAGCACTGTGCTGCAGCCAAGTTTCCGAAGGGAGGGGATCATGCTCTGCTTCAGTGTATCACGGTACATGTTGACATTCACGGTTCTCTCAATGGACTGTAACTCCCCACAGCTGGCAGTACTCATGCAGCCCCAAACCATGACACTCCACCACCATGCTTGACCATAAACAAGACACATCTGTCTTTGTACTCCTTAACTGGTTGCCACTGCACATACTTGACACTATCTGAACCAAATAAGTTTATCTTGGTCTATTCAGACCACAGGACATGGTTCCAGTAATCCATATCCTTAGTCTTCTTGTCTTCAGCAAACTGTTTGCAGGCTTTCTTGTGCGTTATCTTTAGAAAAGTTTTCCTTCTGGGACGATAGCCATGCAGACCAAAATTTTATGCAGTGTGCAGGGTATGGTCTGAGCACTGACAGGATGACCCTCCACCCCTTTAACCTCTACAGCAATGCTGGCAGCACTCATTGTGCTATTTTGAAAAGACAATCTCTGGATATTACATTGAGCATGTGCTCTCAACTTCTTTGATCTACCATGGTCAGGTTTGTTCTGAGTGGAACTTGTCTTGTTAAATCATTTTATGGTCTTGGCCACCGTGCTGCAGCTCAGTTTCATGGTGTTGGCAATCTTCTTATAGCCTAAGCCATCTTTATGTAGGGTGAAATCCAGCAACCAAAAGTAAAAAAAAAATGTGAAAAAAACTGAAATCACTTTATTCTAATTCTTTAAAAGAAGATCTGTGTGGGCACAGTCTCCATTCGTCCTTACATTCCTTCTGTTGTGACTAGGCTTGATGAACAGCTCTGCCACACCAGTCTGGTATTCTGCAAACCCTAGTGCAGTGCTGCAGATTGTTCTGCTTGAGTGGTGAGTGACAGCTACCTATACCACTCACCTTTCTCTGTGGTCTGAGTGTCGGAGGGCCAGTGCCATCACGGCCTTGACCGGGACTCTGACATCCCTTAAATAGACCACTTCTGCTCAACATTATTGCCCGTTATAGCCTTTGCGTGAGCTGGTGCACTTGGTATATGTTTTTTTTGGTATTCTGACTTTGTGCCCACCTCTTTGACATACGTTTATAGCCTATCGATTCTGTACCTTTTCTGCTCTCTCTGGTTCTGACCCATTTTCACCTGACTCTTCTACATTGCGTTTGTCTGTCATGTCTGTTCAGTGTTTGCATATTTTCAGCTAAGGCACACTGTCTGCCTGTCCCCATCTGTTTATCTTCTCTGGGGGTTCCGTACACACCCAGAGTAAAAAAAATTAGTTGTCCTGAACAGTGTTTCTGGGGCGGCAAAACATTTCCACGTACATCACCAGGGAAACGTTGAAAGTTTTCATTTTTTTGCCATAGAGAAGGTGGAAAAACCACATTGTAGTTGTAACTGGCAAAAAAACTTTTGAATAGAGAGGCTTTTTGGTTTCTTGCGACAACAGCATACATTGAAGCCCTGACCGCTGGCATCTGGGTGTGGATCCACTGTGGTCACCGCAGGCGAGGTGGTGTATGGAGAACCACACCAGGGAGTGGAGTCTAAGGAGCCCCCCAATCTTCAATGGAGCCCGCCTCAAAGCAGGACGGACTTAGCTGCGGGGACCCTCAGGTCGCTACCCCTGATGTGGCTACCTGCAGTGACAGCCGAGGTGCAAGACAGGAACACAGGCAGTGGTAGACAGAAACCTAGGTAGCTGGATACGACGTACACAACATCAGGCCACGGCAGGAACAGGACAGGTAACAAAGCAGAATACAGCAGGTACAGGACAGGGTTCACAGCAGGATACAGCAGGAACAAGACAGGGATCACGGCAGGATACAGCAGGAACAGAACAGCAGATACCAGAAAGCAGAAGATAACAGAAATATGGTCAGTCGCTCTGGTGGGCCAAAGGAACTGAACCAGCAACTTAGGGTTTAAATCAAGAGAGGCTGGCAGGAGCTCAGAGATGACCACTGCAACAAACAATGGACTGACCATATGCTTTTCACATATATGTCTCATTGTTGTACCTCTCTTGTGTTTTCAAAAATATGTAACATGCCACATGTGCTCAGGGTGAACCTGTTCTCATCCGTGAAGAGCACAGGGCGCCAATGTTGAATCTCCCAATTTTGGTGTTCTCTGTCAAATGCCAATCACCCTGCCCAGTATTGGGCTGTAACCACAACACCAACTTGAGGACGTCGTTCCTTGATACCATCCTCATGGAGTCCGTTTCTGACACATGAATATTATTAGCCTGCTGGAGATCATTTTACTGGGCTCTGGCACTGCTCCTCCTGTTCCTCTTTGCATAAAGGAGAAGGTAACGGTCCTACTGCTGGGTTGTTGCCTTCCTTTGGCCCGCTCCACATCTCTTGGTGTACTGGCCTGTCTCCTGCTATCTGCTCAATGCTCTGGACACTGTGCTGCCAGACACAGCTAACCTTCTTGCCACAGCTTGCATTGATGTGCCATCCTGGATGAGCTGCACTACCTGAGCAACTTATGTGGGTTGTAGACACCGCCTCATGCTACCTCTAGGTGTGATAGCAATGACAAAATGCAAAAGTGGCTAAAACAACAGCCAAAAAGGATGAGAACAGAGAAATGGTCTGTTGTCACCACCTGCAGAACCACTCCTTAATAGGGATTGTCTTCCTAATTGCCTATCATTTCTACCTGTTGTCCCTATTAACACCTAAGACCATGTAACACTAACAATACACATGAAACTGTAGAGAAATAATGGTAAATTGGGTACAATTTGTACATTTCCAATTAGAGGTGTACTTTTGTTTACACTTTTGTTACCAGCAGTTTCAAAATTGATAGCTGTGTTTTGAGTTATTTGGAGGTCACAGCAAATTGTTGTACAACCTGTACACTGACTACTTTACATTGTATCAAAGTGTCATATCTTCAATGTTGTCCCATGAGAAGATATAAAACAATGTTTATGAAAATGTGATGGGTGTACTCACTTTTGTGAGATACTTTATGTATAAGTAATCTTGTACAGGGCACAGTGGTGTGAGTTTAGGTGAGACCACTTCCTTTTCAAAACCCTACCTCTCACCCCAATTTAAACCACCGACATCACGCTGTACAATTACTTTAAAATGCTTCAATATTGGCAAAGACTTTGAGTGTAGCAGGAGCCACTTTATATTTTACTGGTGTGTGGGTAGGAAAATATTGTCCTGTCTATATATTGGGGCAGAGCGACTTCAGGTGGTTGCATGTTTCTGCCACTAGGTAGAGTAAAGCAGAATACCTGTAGGCATGTTACCTGGCCTTGGTGGTGTAAGTGCCGTTCTTGTATGTTGTCAGCCACAGTAAGTGGTTGGCAGCAGTTTATAGGTAGTATAGCTTTTTCAGCTGATCCGGGACCACTCTTATTGGGAGTAGGCAAAGTGTTGGGCGGGTGCCTATTCCCCGTGATCCAGGACAGGATTTTGGTAGGTCTTGGGAAAATCCTGCAACTCCAGGTGATCAGGTGACCAGGTGATCAGGTGGATGTAATTTGTTTCCTGGCAGTGGAGCAGCAGAGGAGCTAAGGAGAGGCTCTTTCACCCCCAAGGCTTAAGAGAAGCCAGAACCCGGTAAGAGACTGGTTAAGAGTGTTTGTGGGGCTGGACTGTAGGTCCAGACCACAGAGGGTCTCTAATTGAATGTAGTTAGTGGCTAGATGGCGCAGATATTTATTTATGTTTTGTGTAGATTGGTGTAAAACTGTGCCTGAGTAAAGCTGGCTGAGGCCAATTTAAAGAGAAGCCTTGTGTCAGAGTGTTGGTGCACCATTACCTTTTACCAAAGCCGGAGATCCTGTGAGCTAAATGATGAGCTGATCCAAGAGGGAGGCAAATGTGAACATAGTGTAATATATTTGCATGCACACATAAGTTTATGCTTTTCCTGCTTGCTGAAATCTAAAATCCATACATAAATTTTCAGTCCATTGTTTGCAAATGAAAAATATGGCGTAGATTAGCTGCAACAGGATTTTCCTTTTGCATCTTGGTAATTTTTTGTTTCAAATGCTGAATAAAAGGACATCAGCATATCTCCTATAAACTTTCAATAGCCTTTAAACAGAATAATAAGCATATACAAAGCATCACAGTAATGATGACAATCATTTAATATGTTTATTTCGTTTATCTACATTATAGATGCTTACTGCTATATTTTATGGAGATTGTTTATGAAAGCATAAAATGTATTGGCCTGCAGCACTAATTACATTTTATAGCACTATGAGCGTGTAAAATAGTGTTTCCTGTTGGAAGCAATCACATTTTTTCTTGTTATTGCAAATCCAGTCACGACCTAAAGTTCAATGGGATCTTGTTTGGTGCAAGGTAAACTGCATATTACAAACCATTTCCTACCAGTTTTATAAGAATATTCAATTGTTCAATAGCTACAAATAAATTAGACATACCAATTCTTGAAATTAGCTAAAAATTGTCAAGTATTATAGAATTAAGTATAGCTTAGCAGGGACAGTACTATATATTTAAGGAGTTTATATTTGATATTTTTATCTCGCAATTGAAAAGCACAGAAAGAGTCTGAAACTTTATACAAATTTACTAAATTTACTTTTCTGAACTGAAGTGCACAGCAAACATATGTACTCCTCATTTGTTTTTTAGATAAATATATGGTATATTAGCAGTGTTGGACAGGGGCGACTGGTGCTAACTAGTAGATTTGATTTTTGAGGGTCCACCAGTGCTGTTGATTCCTAGGGCCCACCATACAGCTACTGTACATGACTGCACATACTGCACATGACTCTTTCTTTCTGCCTTTTTCCTGTGAAGCAGCACCAGACCTACCATTCCCAAGGGCCCATCTTGCAAGCGGTCAGTCATGGATAGCAGAGCGGCTGTGGATATAGTGTTTTTAGACTTTGCAAAGGCATTTGACACTGTCCCTCACAAGCGTTTATTGGGTAAATAAGAATCCATTGGGTTAGAAGTAACAGTATGTAATTGGATTAAAAACTGGCTATCGGATGGTACTCAGAGAGTTGTGGTAAATGACTCCTACTCTGAGTGGTTATGAGTGGTGTGCCCCAGAGCTCAGTATTGGGTCATCTTTTATTCAATATATTCATTAATTAAGCTATGTAGGGTAGTGCAATCAATGGAAGATGCTCGTAAATTGGAAGCAGACCTGGACAAACTGAGGGTCTGGGCATCCACTTGGCAATGTGGATAAATGTAAGGTTCTGCATCTGCGTAAGAATAATCTGCAGGCATCATATGTCCTAAGGGGAGAAAAACTGGGAGTATCACTTGTTGAGAAAGATCTGGGCGTATCTTGTAGATCATAAACTACAGAACAGCATGCAGTGTCAATCAGCTGCCTCTAAGGCAAGCAAGATTTTGGAGTGTATTAAAAGAGGCATGGCTTCAGTTTATAGAAAAGATGTAATGGAGCTAGAGAGAGTGCAAAGACGAGCAACCAAACTTATAAGGGGAATAGAGCATCTTAGTTATGAGGAGCGGTTAGTAGAACTGAACTTATTTAGTCTTGAGAAAAGACGGCTCCGGGGGACATGATTAATTTATATAAATATATAAATGGTCCCTACAAAACATATGGGGAAAAATTATTTAATGTAAAGCCCCCTCAAAAGACAAGGGGACATTCCCTTCTGCTGAAGAAAAAAGGATTCAGTCTCCAGAGGAGAAAAGCGTTCTTCACTGTGAGTACTGTAAATCAGTGGAATAGCCGGCCTGAGGAGCTGGTCACAGCAGGAACAGTTGGGAGTTTCAAGAAAGGCTTAGATAACTAACTGAAACTAAAGAATATTACTATGTATGTAGCCATGTAAAATTCTGGAACCTGTCTGGTGGTGGCTTTGGGGTCAGAGATGACATATTCCCTGGAGCAGATTGGTTCTTGTTTTGTGAGTTCCAGGGCATTCACCAGTGGGGAGGCTGGGCTTGAAATCCTTGTCTCCCTCCCCTCACCCACATTTTCCTCACCCTTGGTTGAACTTGATTGACACGTGTTTTTTTTTTTTTTCAACTGTACTATGTAATTTTGTTTCTGATTCTGCAGTATCCAGCAGACAACGCTCTAAATGATTCCAATGGCCGTCCGTCTCCAGAAACGATCTAGTAACACGTAACACAGACGCATTTCAATTTTTATCAAATCTTATTCATTGTGCTGATAATACAAACTGTGGTGCACTTCCTATTTATAGGTTTGGTTTAGGGAGTTACCCTATTTAACTTTTTAACCCTTTCCATTGCCAATATTCTACCTCTAGCTTTATTCACAGTGTGCACACACAGATCAGATTATTTTCTGTTTACAATAAAACCTTTGTATTACTAACTATGTAACTATGCCCAGGGGCCCATCATGGGTTTCCCCTGCTCCCCTGTGGGTTGGTCCAAACTTGTGTACTAGGAATACAACATATTTATAGTTCAGTCTCCTGAATACTACATGAAACACTGAGAGACATGGTAATGCCCTGTGTCGCAAGAAGGCATTGCCTATATACAGTTGGTTGTAAAAGAGGTTTTTTCTAAACTGCAAACGGGACTTTGGTTTGCGTTTTAAAAAATGGCTTTCCTCTTTCTTCTCTTCCATAAATTCCAGATTTGTACCCAACTAATAGTTATCCTGTGGACAGATTTTCCCATCTGAGCTGTGGATCTCTGCAATTCATCTGGATTGAACCTGAGCATATTGGCTGCTTTTCTAATTAGTGCAGTCCTTGTCTGGGCTGTTAGGTGGCTAGCCAAGTGTTGGTGGGTTAGCAGTTGTGCCATACTCCATCCATTTACAGATGATGGATAGAACAGTACTCTTTGAGATGTTCAGAGCTTTTTTGTTTTAATCTAACCCTGTAATACACTTTGCCACAACTTTATCCATGAGCCATCTGGTAAATTCCTTGGTTTTCATAATGCTGTTTTTTTTACTTATGTTCTCTAAGAAACCTTTGAGGCCTTCACAAAACAGCTGTAGTTATGCTGAGGATAGAACACATACAGATGTACTCTATTTACTAAATAGGTGACTTCTAAAAGCAATTGGTCCCATTGAGTTATAGTTAGCTGTATCAGAGTACAGGGGGCTGAATACATACAAAAATTTGGATAATAATGTCCTATATAATTTCTATAATATCACCATACTAGTATAGTGGATAAATATTAAGCCATAGACAAATAACACTCCGTTAAAGAGTATATGTAAAATTTTCATATACGTGCCACATAATACTGCAATTCATATTTCGAGTAATACTAACAATGCTATTATTCAATATTACTTTGCTCCTGTTGTATCCATTTTGTAATGTCTAGTAAATAGGACATTTGCCATTCTGTCGCCCAATTTGCTCTACTTGAAATAATATGAAATAAGCCTACAAAAAACCAGGCAACCAATATTGAAACCATAAGGTAAATAACAAACAAATATCAACAACAGCCTTATGGAAAAATCAATCTTTATTACACCAAATAATACAAAACAATAACAGTGAAACAGTAAAAACCTAACAAAAAAATTAAATATACACAAACCACCCAACAGAAAAAGGCTACTACTCTCCACCATCTATGAGTAAATAAGCTGATGAAAATACATTTAGGCAAATAAGTGCAAGCATATAAGAACTAATGCGATATAAAACATACTTTGCCAACCAGCCACCCACGTGTGGAGAGGAGTCAAACCCCGACGCACGTTTCGCTCAAACGCTTCCTCAAAGGGGATGATATGCTTGTACTTCTTTGCCTAAATGTATTTTCTTCAGCTTATTTACTCATAGATGGTGGAGAGTAGTAGTCTTTTTCTGTTGGGTGGTTTGTGTATATTTTATTTTTTTGTTAGGTTTTTATTATTTCACTGTTATTGTTTTGTATTATTTGGTGTAATAAAGATTGATTTTTCCATAAGGATGTTGTTGGTATTTGTTTGAAATAATATGGAATAAACATTCTGTCTTCTCCATAATTCAATTAGAAACTAACAGAATAATTACAAGTTTATAACTTGATCTGCTGCAGTTACGTAGATTCCCTAAAAATGAATACACAAAGGTTCCCAAGCTGTATCAGTCAGATCTGAAGGATGCAGTCACAGCTTCATACCGTCTATCAAGATAACATGCTGCATTTAAGAAATGCCATTCTCCTTCGACACAGAGAATGCTTGGGTATTATTAAAGTAAATGAGATTTCTGAGCATGGCTGCTTTCCATTCAAATTCAAAGACTATAGCAACTGTGAAACTCATACTGCCATCACGCACACACTTGGCAAGGTCTCTAAGAGCAAAATAAAATAGATATTAATCTTCTAGCAGTTTGGATTAAAATGTTATTTTTAAAAGTATTAATTTCTTTTTTTTTGCATGGTCCATTTGCAAGATTTTGAAACATTTAATAATAGTAATATGTCATTTAAACCTGAAAGAATAGCAAATTATCTCTTGTGATAATGATACCTAGATTCTGCCTGCAATGTAAAACTCTTGTGACAGGAATATGTTGCCCACGCAGTATGCTATGATCTATTATACTGAATTATAAGGCCAGACTTGCTATACTGCAACATAAACTTATTCTTGCCTCTGACTTTATGTAACATATAATTTTATTAATTCTTAATATTAATCATAGTATGCATCTGAAAAAAATTAATTAGGCAAAAATTAAGAATCCTAAAAGCAAAAAAAATACATGAAAGTCAGACTGTAACAAAGCATAGAGACTGGAAGATGTAGGCGTCAAGATGTTTAAAGCAGATCTGTCATAAAGGCTGACCTGCTTATCGGCCGCAAAGTATGGGGATGGGTCTTGTCCGCTAAACTATTAGACCCAAATAGCCTCCCCTATCAAACTCCACTCCTCTCACTATACATATATGCGGAGGTATTATTACAGTATGTTTAAAGTAAATGAGATTTCTGAGCACTCCTGCTTTCCATTAACATTTAGACAAAGACTATAGCAGCTGTGAAACCACCGTCATGCACACTCTTGGACTCAGGAACACCTCCAAGGAAAAATAAAATATATAGTAATCATCCAACAACTTGGATTAAAATGTAAATTTAAAAATGTATTTAATTTCCTCTTTTCATTTGGTCCATTTGCAAGATTTTGAGACATTCAATAATAGCAATATTTAATTTATACCTGATAGAATAGGGAGTTATCTCCCTAGTGATAATGATACTTATATCCTGCCTGGAATGTAAAACCCTTTTAATTCGGTGACTTCGCCGAATTTTCCGATAAAATTTGTTTCGGTCCGAATTGCTTCAGGACAAATCACGTTAAAAAACAGCTATTTCCAGGCTGCACAGAGCCTGCAGGGTGCTGTAGAACGTTGTGCCATGCTTAAATATGCAGAGGGAGCTTGGTTTGGTCTTCATACAATGTTGTGTTTTAGTATGACACGCATATGACTGCCGCCGCTCTTAGAATCGCTTCACTATAAAATTCCCTGGGCACTTAAGAGGGCAAAACTGACCAAAAAACTCAAGCGGGAATGTAGCCTGATAAAGTCATGCCAGCGAAAGCTGTAAAAAAAACAAGCTGAGGGCTCAGGTGGCAACATCAGTGACAGAGTGTGGAGGTGACGGCGGCAGCCACAGCAGCATGAGGTCAGAGAGTGGCACAATGACATTCTGGAGGTGGCAAAAACAGGAGTAGGCCACAGAGTGGCACAATGACACAGTATGGAGGTCACGGCAGCAGCAGCCACAGCAGCAGCATTAGGTCAGACAGTGGCACTATGACATTCTGGAGGGGGCAAAAACAGGAGTAGGCCACAGAGTGGCACTATGACACAGTGTGAAGGGCACGGCAGCAGCCACAGCAGCAGCATGAGGTCAGACAGTGCCACAATGACTTAGTTTGGTAGGTCATGGCAGCAGCCACAGCAGCAGCATGAGGTCAGACAGTGGCACAATGACATTCTGGAGGTGGCAAAAACAGGAGTAGGTCACAGACTGGCACAATGACAGAGTGTGGAGGTCACGGCAGCAGCCACAGCAGCAGCATGAGATCAGACAGTGGCACAATGACTTTCTGGAGGTGACAAAAACAGGAGTAGGCCACAGAGTGGCACAATGACAGAGAGTGGAGGTCACGGCAGCAGCCACAGCAGCAGCATGAGGTCAGACAGCGGCACAATGACAGAGAGTGGAGGTGACGGCGGCAGCAGCATGAGGTCAAAGAGTGGCACAATGACACAGTGTGGAGGGCACGGCAGAAGCCACAGCAGCAGCATGGTAGGCCACAGAGTGGCACAATGACATTCTGGAGGGGGGCAAAAACAGGAGTAGGCCACAGAGTGGCACAATGACAAGTATGGAGTCACGGCGCAGCACCACAGCAGCAGCATTGGTCAGACAGTGGCACTATGACATTCTGCAGGTGGCAAAACAGGAGTAGGCCACAGAGTGGCACAATGACATAGTGTGAAGGGCACGGCAGCGGGCCACAGCAGCAGCATGAGGTCAGACAGTGCCACAATGACATAGTTTGGTAGGTCACGGCAGCAGCCACAGCAGCAGCATGAGGTCAGACAGTGGCACAATGACATTCTGGAGGTGGCAAAAACAGGAGTAGGTCACAGACTGGCACAATGACAGAGTGTGGAGGTCACGGCAGCAGCCACAGCAGCAGCATAAATTTCAGACAGTGGTACAATGCCTTTCTGGAGGTGACAAAACACGAGTAGGCCACAGAGTGGCACAATGACAGAGAGTGGAGGTCACGGCAGCAGCCACAGCAGCAGCATGAGGTCAGACCGTGGGACACTGACAGAGAGTGGAGGTGATGGCAGCAGCAGCATGAGGTCAAAGAGTGGCACAATGACACAGTGTGGAGGGCACGGCAGAAGCCACAGCAGCAGCATGAGGTCAGACAGTGGCACAATGACATTCTGGAGGTGCAAAAACAGTAGTAGGCCACAGAGTGGCACAATGACAGAGAGTGGATGTCACGGCAGCAACCACAGCAGCAGCATGAAGTCAGACAGTGGCACAATGTCAGAGAGTGGAGGTCACAGCAGCAGCAGCATGAGGTCAGAGAGTGGCACAATGACATTCTGGAGGTGGCAAAAACAGGAGTAGGCCACAGAGTGGCACAATGACAGAGAGTGGAGGTGAGGGCAGCAGCAGCATGAGGTCAGACAGTGGCACAATGACATTCTTGAGGTGGCAAAAACAGGAGTAGGCCACAGACTGGCACAATGACAGAGTGTGGAGGCAGGGCAGGAGCAACGCAGCCAGCGATAATGTCAGACAGTGGCACAATGACAGAGTGTGTAGGTCATGGCAGCAGCCACAGCAGCAGCATGAGTCAGACAGTAGCACAATGACATTCTGGAGGTGGCAAAAACAGGAGTAGGCCACAGAGTGGCACAATGACAGAGATTGGAGGTTATGGCAGCAGCCACAGCAGCAGCATGAGGTCAGACAGTGGTACAATGACATTCTGGAGGTGGCAAAAACAGGAGTAGGCCACAGAGTGGCACAATGACAGAGAGTGGAGGTCACGGCAGAAGCCACAGCAGCAGCATGAGGTCAGACAGTGGCACAATGATATTCTGGAAGTGACAAAAACGGTAGTAGGCCACAGAGTGGCACAATGACAGAGAGTGGAGGTGTCGGCAGCAACAGCATGAGGTCAGACAGTGTCACAATGACAGAGTGTGGAGGTCACGGCAGAAGCCACAGCAGCAGCATGAGGTCAGACAGAGGCACAATGACATTCTGGAGGTAGCAAAAACAGTAGTAGGACCAAGAGTGGCACAATGACAGGGTGTGGAGGTGACCGCAGCAGCAACAACAGCAGCAGCAGCATGAGGTCAGAGAGTGGCATAATGACACAGTTTGGATGTCACGGCACCAGCAACAGCAGCATGAGGTCATAGAGTGGCACAGTGACAGAGTGTGGAGGCAGGTGGCAATACCAGTCCATGGTAAAGATGGTGGTAGGCAGATGGAGAAACTGGCAGCAGATGTGTGGCATTAGACGAGTGGCGGCATCAAAATAGTGGCTGAGGCAGGTAGTTTGAACCCAGACTCATTTCTCAAAGTTTGGGTGAGGCATCATGCCTGATGTAGTCTGACGCCTAAGGCATTGGTGTGTGGAAATCCTGGCCGATCCACGCCTGATTCATCTTGACAAAGGTCAGTCGTTCCACATTTCCCATGGACAAACGGGTTCTCCTTGGGGTAACAATGGCCCCGCCGCACTGAACACCCGCTCTGATGCCACAGTACGGGCCGGGCAGGACAGCTTCTCCACTGAAAACTCGGCAAGTTGCGGCCCCACATCCAGTTTGGCTGCCCAGTAGTCCAGCGGATCTTTTAACTGGGGTGGCAGAGTGCTGTCCTGGAAGGCCACCACCTGTTGGTTTACGGACTGCGCCAGGTCCTGCTGCTGCTGGCGACTGCCCTCCTCACTAGGCGGGTGAAGGAAGATGCTCATCAGTGACTCCAGACTTAGGTTGCTGCTGATGGAGCGGGTACTGCTCCTACCCCCACACCTTCCCCCAGCAGCCGGGGCAGGGGAACATGAGTGCTGAAGAACCCCCCGGTCAGCCCTGTCAGAGGAGGGACGATGCCGCACATAGGCGGCGGCCAACTGTGTACGGAGGATTTCCCTATAGTATTTGAGTTTGTCATCCCTCTCAGCAGCTGGGAATAAGGGTCAAATTTTGGACCAGTAGTGAGGGTCCAATAGGATGGAGAGCCAGAAGTCATCCCTCTGCCGGATGGTGACTATTTGGCTGTCACTAGCCAGGCAAATCAGCATGCTGTGGGCCATCTGCACAAGTGACTCCGAGGGGCTCCCTGCCTCCATCTCCACTGTATACTGCCACGGTTCTGGGGGGCCATCTGCCTCGTCTTCCTCATCTCCATCTACCTCCTCCAGTTGCTCCTGCTCCTCCTCTCTTGTCACCTGGGTAGAAAATACACTCATTTCACCAGACAATGCTTCTGCTCCAATGTCCTCCTCCTCCTCCTCCAGTTCAGTCCCCACCGGACTCATGTGGCCGCGAGATGTAGTCGCCACGTCTCCAGTCCCCTGCCCAGACAGATTTTTCAGCATCTGTTCCAGGACATGAAGCAGTGGAATGACGTTATTCATCCCGTAGTCATGGCGACTGACAAATAACGTTGCCTCCTCGAATGGCCTCAGCAAACGGCAGGTGTCACGCATGAGCTGCCACTGGCTGACATCAAAGTTACACAGGGGAGTACTCCTGTCCGCCTGGATCATCAAAAAATCATTAATGGCCTTTCTCTGTTCATACAGTCGGTCCAACATGTGCAGGCTGGAATTCCAACGGGTGGAAACATCGCATATCAGAGTGTGTTGGAGGAGGACGTTCTACCACTGCAACTCGAGGAGGGTGTTCCTGGCTTTGTAGGAATGGATGAAGTGCATGCACAGTTTCCTGGCCATTTTCAGACTCTTCTGAAGATTGGTGGAAGACTTCAGGAACCAGATTGAACACGTGCGCCATGCAGGGCGCATGGACCATCCCTCCTCGGTGCAGCGCAGACAACATGTTCCTCCCATTGTCTGTCACCATGGTTCCGATTTGCAGTTGGCGCGGAGAAAGCCACACATCGATTTCTTGCTGCATGATGCGGAGCAGTTCCTCTCCTGTGTGACTTCGTTCACCAAGGCAAGCCAGGTGTAGAACTGCATGACACTGCTGTGCCCTACATATGTGGTATGATGGAGCAGTACTTGTGGAGGCTGAGATGGTGGTGGTGGTGGAGGAGGAGGCGGACATTGGCGCAGGAGCCGCAGTTTGACAACGTGGAGGAGAAAGCGGCGTCTCCTGTCCAAGTTGTTGGTGTGCCTGGGCCGGAAGCACATTCACCCAGTGAGCCGTAAAGGACATGTACTGGCCCTGACCGTAGTTACAGCTCCAGACGTCCGTGCTGCCGTGCACCTTGGAACAAACCGATAAGCTCAAGGACTGGTCCACCTTCTGTTCTACATATTTATGAAGTGCTGGTACTGCCTTTTTGGAAAAGAAATTACGGCTTGAAACTCTCCATCTCGGCTCGGCACAAGCCATTAGTTCTCTGAACGGTGCAGAGTCCACCATTTGGAAAGGGAGGGACTGCAGTACCAACAACTTGGACAGGAGCACGGTCAGCTTCTGCACCTTAGGATGGTTGGACGCATACTGTTGTCTCTTTGCAATCGCCTCGCTGAACGACTGCTGGCATCATGAGTAGCGAGGAGAAGGAGCATCTGGACCTGGAGATGATGTCAAAGAGAAACAGCTCCCTTCTGCAGAGGTAGTGGAGCCTTGACTGGCTGCAATGGCATGCGTGCCATTGGGCGCTGCTGCTGCGGCGGCAGGATGGACCACCACATCTGAGCCACGTTTCTCCCAGGCCACCGGATGGTGACGCTGCATGTGTTACCGCAGGGCCGTGGTGCCAACGTTAGCTCCCTGGCCACGCTTCACATTCTGCCCACAGATTCTACATATACCCATATTCGGCTCCTCCGGTGTCTTAGCAAAGAACTGCCACGCCGCCGAGTATCTGATTTTACCGCCAACGCTCCGCACTCCGCTGACTACTACCGCCGCTGCCTCGCTGATACATACACACTCTGTATTTGACTCCAAATCAACCCACTAACAAGCTTGGGTAAGCCTTGGATATAAATTGCGCTACACCCATGGCCAGGAAAAATGTACTTGTATGTGCCGTTTAAAACACTGTGTATTTTACTGAATATAAAAGCACAAACAGGCTTAATTAACCTTTGGATATGAATTATGCTACAGGCAAAATTTATTTTTTGGCGGTGAAAAAGAACGTTTCTTTTACTAAGTACAACTGCAGAAAAATACTTAGTTAACCCTTGGATGTAAATTTTGCAAAAGAAATATGCTGCCAACAAATACCAACTTTGTAGCGTGTTAAAACGGCGTGTATTTTACAGAACACAACAACAGAAAAACTCGTAATTAACCTTCGGATATAAATTATGCTACAGCATAATTTTCTTATTTGTCGGTGAAAAGGAAAGTTTATTTTAATGAATACAACTGCAGAAAAATACTTAGTTTACCCTTGGATGTAAATTGCGCAAAATAAATATGCTGCCAACAATTACCAGCTTTGTAGCTTTGTGTTCAAACGCCATGTATTTTTCGACACACAACAACAGAAAAACTTGTAATTAACCTTCGGATATGAATTATGCTACAGGCAAAATTTATTTTTTGGCGGTGAAAAAGAATGTTTCTTTTACTAAGTACAACTGCAGAAAAATACTTAGTTAACCCTTGGATTTAACTTGCACAAAAGAAATATGCTTCCAACAATTATCAGCTTTGTAGAGTGTTAAAATGGCGTGTATTTTACGGAACACAACAACAGAAAAACTCGTAATTAAACTTCGGATATGAATTATGCTACAGCCAAAATTTCTTCTTTGGCGGTGAAAAGGAACGTTTCTTTTAATGAATACAACTGCAGAAAAATACTTAGTTAACCCTTGGATGTAAATTGCGCAAAAGAAATGTGCTGCCAACAATTACCAGCTTTGAAGCATGTTAAAACGGCATGTATTTTATGGAACACAAAAACAGAAAAACTTGTAATTAACCCTCGTTTATGAATTATGCTACAGCCAAAATTTCTTTTTTGGCGGTGAAAAAGAACGTTTCTTTTACTAAGTACAACTGCAGAAAAATACTTAGTTAACCCTTGGATGTAAATTGCGCAAAAGAAATATGCTGCCAACAATTACCAGCTTTGTAGCGTGTTAAAACGGCGTGTATTTTACGGAACACAACAACAGAAAACTTGTAATTAACCTTCGGATATGAATTATGCCACAACAGCAGAACAATGCTTAATTAATCCCTGGATCTAAATTGCGCAAAATAAATAAGCAACCAAAAATTAAGTGGTATTTGGATTGTAAAAACGCTGTTTATATAACTGAAAACAACAGGAACAGGCTTAGATAACCCTAGGATGCTCAATGTGCTCAAGAACAGGTAGCATTAAAATGTGCATGCAGCTGCATTGGACGCACACTGGACTTCAGTTCCAATACCCCACAAAATCAAAATTAGAACGTAAGAGAAGCAGTCTCTGAGACAAGCTGTGACACCCCCCAAAAACGCTGTAAAAAAGTGAGTTCTTTAGTAAGAGATATCATAAGCAGCCGTGGCAGCATCTTCCCTAATCAGTACAGTGAGAGCGGAATGAGCTGCGAGCGTCGCGCCCGGACTTATATAGTGCGGTGATGTCACAGAATCCCGCCGGTCTCTGATTGGCTTCATCTCTGCACATGTCATGTAGGCTACGCCTTTCTTCCTCCCAGACCTCTTTGCCCCATGTAACGCCATGTGCTCGCAGCCATTTTATCAATCAAAAGCACGCTTTGTTCCCGTGAATCACCCCAAACCTCGACTTCGTTCAGAATCGAAGTTTTCCTGAAATTCTAAACGAATTCCACTTTGTTAGAATCAATTCGCCCATCTCTACTTATAACATGTAATATGTCTTAATCTTTGATACTGAATTAGAAGGCCAAATATGCCATAATCCAATGGAAACTTATATTTGTCAGTGACTGCAAGTAACAGCTATATGTAGTCATTCTGAATACTAATTAGAGCATGCCTTTGCAGAAATTAACTGGTGCACATAAATAGTGTCTTTAAAGAAAATAAAATACAAGAAAAGCAGACTTTGACAAAGCATACAAAATGGAAGATAAAGGCATCAGGAGATTTACGTTGTTTATGGACTGCATTGTATGGGACAAGTACACCTCAACAGTAGCCCCAAATGGCCCCTGCCTTCATCTACTTTCATCCATTTCTCTTATCAGTCCTGGAAGATTCTTGAGTGGCCATCACAGTCATCTGACTTAAACACAAAAATATTGTGTAAGATTTATAGAAGGCAGTTGAAACATGCAAAACTAAGAATGTTAGTGAACCAGAGGCCATTAACCAAGAGGAATATGCTAAGATTCCTCCTAAACTCTGACAGAAGTTGTGTTTTGTTATGAATGGCAAAAATCTTCCTGAAATTTCATGTTCTCCCTCCTATTGCTTGGCAACTGCCTTAAACAACTTTCAGGGCAGATCACTTGACCACACAGCACAACCTGGGTTCATTTAGGGAGGAGTGATCATTGCTATCCTCTCTATAAAGCAATCTTGGCTTTGTAGCTTGGTGTAGAATATATTGTTCTGTGCAGAAAGATTGTTGCGTTATCTGTGTTTTTCATCCAGTTATGTAGAGTCCTAGAGTCTTTCTGGCATATCTAGTACAGCCTAGCCTTACTCTGTCTGAGTTAGTGTATATGTTTGTGTGAAAACCTTGTTTCCTTGTATTGCTGTGAGTTAAATCTTCTGTGCTCTGCCTAAGGAATTTTAGGGTTAGTTGTAGTTTAGGGATATCTTAAGGTTTTATTTAGGGACAAATTAAGGTCAGTGGGTTATAAAGGTCAATGTTAATGATACGTTTAGGAAGGATCCAGAGAGAGTTTGTCAAGGTCTGTTTTTGTTTATCGCTGTCCTGACACTGGATTCAAGCCATTTGTTTCATTGACTTCTGTGTCTCTGGTCTCATCTGCCTTGCTGTCCTGCTAACTCATCGTCTCTGCAAATCTTTATTTAACACTATTTGATTCTATTGTCTGGTCTAGTCGACTGGTGTCAGTCAGTGTTGTGTTAGGGTATGTTCACATAGCGTATTTTGGCACGTACTGTACGGACCAACGCATACTCCTAAAACACTCTCTAAAACACAGGAAGTGACATGTCAATTGTTTTCCCTGCCACGTATTATACACCAGGGAAAATGTTGAGCAATCAGAGCTATGAATTACCATAATTGTGCAGTATATTTTGTGCACATTGCAGTGCAATTACATACCAAAATACTCCCCGCAATTATGTCGTGTGATCATACCCATACATGCATAACCTTGGCAGCAGTTCAGACCAACAAGAGGGTGCACTACAAAGTACTAAAGACACTTGTCATGAAGGGGTTGAATGATTCTGAGAGTGGCATTTTGTGTTGAATTTAGAGAAACCACTTGTTATATTAGTTGTGGCGTTCTTGTTTGATTCTTTTTTCTTTGCAAACAGCTAAAAGTTTGTAAAAATTTGCAAATAAACCTAATTTGCAGTAGGTATTGAGTGTTTTTGATTGCAACTGTAGAATTATTACTCTGACTATAAGGAAGACCTACTTCATTAGTCACTGCTGAATTGGTTGGAAAAGACAGGAGTGTGCTCCCTCATGCATACAGCAGACTTATGAGTTTTCTGTATTTTATAATGTCAGCAAAAGGGTGAAAGGCTTTTTATGCTGGTTGGGTTAATGCCTCAGCAGACCTGTCTTCATGGTATTCTGCTTGTATTTGCTTTAAATAATCAAATAGGTTTTTCTACCATAGACTTTGATGGCATATCACTAAGATATGCCATCTATGTCTGATAGGTGCATGTCTCACATTGGGGGCCCAGGCCTACCTCAGGAAGAGCCCCCCAAAATGTTCAGAGCAGAATGGAGAGTCAGCCACGCTTGCATACAACTCTTCATTCTGCTCTATGGGGAGTTCTGAGTACAGGTGAACGCTGTGTTTGACTGTGTTCGGAATTCTCATAGAATAGAATGTAAAGTCATGTGCAAGGGAGACATGCTCCACATTCTGCTCCATAATTCTGTGAGGGAGGGGGAAAGGGATGACATTCCAAAGAAAGGTGCATATCCCACCTCTGGGCCAGCACCTATCAGACTTTGATGGCATATCCTAGAGATATGCTGTGAAAGTCTATGGTACTAACACCCCTTTAACTGTTCCACACAGCTTGCATACATGGTACATACAGTAGATATAGTATAAAGAAACCCTCATATGCACTCATACGCACATTCACACATCCTACTTACATATAAGTGTACAGAATATTACTATTTCATATAGTCTCTCTACTACTAACTAGACTAATATGTCATTGTTTTAAAGGGTCATATACTGTATATGTAAAATATTTTCAGCACAAATAGGTAGCTACAAAACCTTCATGGATTAATGCTTAATATGTTTTCTGAAGCTCAATGGCTAAAGTGATTTGGACATAAACATCTGTAGGGCATCATCTACTTATTAACATACTGTATAAAGCATGGGCAACTATTTTGCCTGATTTAAAATGTAATAAATGTTAACAAATGTGATCTGCCCCGAAGACAGAAGGATGGAAATATTTATGCACTGTATTAGGAGTATTTGGAGGCTATGTCTTGGCATGCTACTAGATTGTAAATTATTTCAGAGCACAACTTTCTTGCTCTGTATTTCTTTGTAAGGACATCAACAGTGAAATGAAGTTGTAAAACATAATCCTATATCATGAAAATGTTGTACAGCCCTAGAGAATGTCACTACTAATCTGTGCAATAAACTATCACTAGCATGCCCAAAATATGGCATAAGCAATGGATAAAAAGCACAAGTCAAAAGGAGATATCAATAACAAAATCAGCCATCATTCCCAATCTGTTGGGCCTTTGGAAAAAATGTGGACCCATAATGCCACTATTGGATTAGGCAAATGCTAAACTGGGTGGTGAAGTCTATGAGATGTCTTTACCTTAATATAAAGGTGCAGCAGCGAACCCCTTAAATGGGTTTTTAACGAGATACGCCACGGTTTGTGTACCAGTCCGCGGTTGCGCCCATGCTTATAACCGGCAGTTCCATGTAACCGAAACCACCATGGTTCAGGTTCCAGTCTGAGGTCGCACCCATTCCTCTGCCCAGCCTGCTACTCACCTCTTCCTTACTCCCAGCCAAAGTCCCTGCTTTCTGTCTGCTCTTTGGTTCTCACAGTGTAGTCGCATGCATGCAGCTGTCTTCTAGTGTGTGCATGATGGCTCTTCCTGATTTAAAGGGCCAGTGCGTGTCACCCACCATGCTACTCTTCATGTCGGCTGTCACCTCAAGGAACTAGAATGGGGGTAGTGACATGGGAGTTCCCTGCGGCCAAGTACGACCTGCCTTGCAGTGGGCTCTGGTGAAAACCAAGGGCTCCATAGACTCTGCTCTCTAGCGTAAGTTAAGCCAACTCGCGACGGTGACCCAGTGGATGCACCTCCTGTCTCTGATGAGCCAGATAATGACAGTTTTGCTAAACTGGGGGGTGAAGTCTATGAGATGTCTTTACCTGAAAGGGGATGTATTGCTTCATCAGTTCGGCTGTTCTCTTGTAGCTTGATTTTCTCAGTTCCTGAAATCCAGGGGCGTTTCTTCCCCTCCCAGCTGGGTGTTTCTTAACTAAAGGGAAATGACATCATCCTCCCCCTTTACTGTACATGCTTGCTCCCAAGTCAGTGTGTTCAACCCCCCTCTCCAAATGTTACTGTGTTGTTCCTCACCCTATGCAGTCTTATTTTGTAAGAGCTGTTTACATACCACAGGCCTACTTTCAGTCTAGACAGCCTTCTATGAACTCAGAGCACCTATCTCTTCTCCTCTCACAGCTGGAGGTTTGTTACAGTTGAATCCAGTCTTCTATGAACTCCTCCAGAGCACAGATCTGTCTCCCTTCTATGCAGGAGCATTTGGCACCGAGGCACAATTCTGCTGTTTTCTGATTGTAGAAGCAGCTGTAGTGTCACTGAGGAGCTGGTGGCTGTCTAGAGTGAAATTGTTGCTGGTCCCTTATTCTGAGTGAGAGAGACAGGAATGCATGCTCCCGTGAATACGACCTGGGGCCCGAACAGAATGTAAATTAGTAGAGCCGGCAGCCAATGAAATGCAAGGAGGTGGGATCCAACCGGCACTGGGGAACAGTGTTTACAGAAAATTAAGATAAAGCAGACTGTGAAAACAAGACAGCTTTGAAAATGACATCCAATTGCAAAGTTGCTTGTTTTCACTGTCCCCTTATTCTGAAGACCATTTAATGAAATGATACAACCCCTTTGATATAAAGCTGAAGCAGGGGACCCCTTAAATGGGTTTTCTTAACGAGATACACCACGGTTTGTGTACCAGTCCGCCCATGCTTATAACCGGCACTTCCATGTAACCGTAACCACCATGGTTCAGGTTCTGGTCTGAGGTCGCACCCATTCCTTTGCCCAGCCTGCTACTCACCTCTTCCTTACTCCCAGCCAAAGTCCTTGCTTTCTGTCTGCTCTTTGGTTCTCACAGTGTAGTCACATGCATGCAGCTGTCCTCTAGTGTGTGCGTTGTGGCTCTTCCTGATTTAAAGGCCAGTGCGTGTCACCCACCATGCTACTCTTCATGTTGGATGTCACTTCAAGGACCTAGAAATGGGGTAGTGACATGGGAGTTCCCTGCGGCCAAGTACAACCTGCCCTGCAGTGGGCTCTGGTGAAAACAAAGGGCTCCATAGACTCTTCTCCCTAGCGTAGGTTATGCCAACTCTCAATGGTGACCCAGTGGATCCACCTCCTGTTTCTGGTGAGCCAGATAATGTCAGTTTTTCTAAACTGGGTGGTGAATTCTATGAGATGTATTTACCTTAATATAAAGGTGAAGCAGGGGACAACTTAAATGTTTTTTTTTTTTTTTTTTAACGAGATACGCCACGGATAGTAATAGGAATAGGATAATAAGAATATCTATGAATAACAGAGTTGATATGCCAATTACTGCTATAGAACTACCCACAGTCTAACCAAAAAGTTAGTCTGAAGCTGCCTGTGCCTGTGGCTCTGTGAAACAGCATGGTGAGAAAACGGCTTTAACTTGCTTCAAATCCCCAGATCACTTCCTTAGAGTAGTCTCCAATAAAAACTTGCATATGGTACTTCCGTAGTGAGGTAGTAGAACTGAAAAAGAAAATATGTTTAGAAAAATCCAGGTCAGAGAGTGAAGCACAACAAATACGTAAGATACAGCACAACAAATAAATAAGTGACGGCTACAAGTCATAAAACAGCCCCGGACAAATTAAAAATAAAAAAAAAAAACATTTTCACAAGAGAAATATGATATATTAGCCCCAGATACAGAGGAAATCTAGATTAAATACATCGCCACACTGAGTGCTGAGCTGATCCGGGTCCGATAAGACCCAGCAGCTCAGGCAGTTACCAAGTATCGGCAGTCACGTGACCGTTAGCCCCAGGAAGCTGGAAGCCAACACTGGCTTTCTGTCTGTCTGTGTATACAGTGCTCTTTGAGAGCTGTATACACAGCGGTTGAGAAGCCAGGGATGATAATAAACCAGTGAAGAACACAAGTATTGCCAACAGCTCGCTCTCCACCCCCACAGCTGTACTTCTGCGCTCTTTGCACAGAGGCTCCAAGATGCCTGTGCAGAGATAAACTGCCACCACCCGGGCGTTTATAGTCTATGGGCAGTCATCAAGTATTTAAAAGATTACAATATTGATGAACTATGGTTAGAACAGGCTATCAATATCAATTTGGGGTAATGGGGGGAAACTCCCTGCCATACAATGGATGCTACTGGTGCTCAATGAAGCCATTGGTTCCTTTCTGTCATTTTGGTGGGAAAAATTATGCTGCAGGCACAGCTAATCTTATCCTCAAATATAGATTTTGTGATTAAGGCAGATATGATAAGAGCTATAGACACAATTGTTTTTAATTGAAGAGGTGCTCAAAAACTACCAACTGCTCCATCGGGTATGATTTAAAATAGGAAGAAAAAAGTTCCCTGTAAACCTCCTCGTTCAAGGTCCTGGTGATCCTGGCCAATGAGGTTAACATTTTAGTCTTCATGTAACCCTGTAGCCAATCGCATGGCGCAGCAGTCACCTGCAGTATATTTAACATGAGACCTTGGCAGCCTTTGAATACCTGCAGGGTCACATTAAGACTGAACAGTGACATCATCAGCTTGGACGCCCGGGAACAGCTGCACAGCTGGAACAGGTGAGTTTACAAAGTAAGTTGTTGTTTTTTATTCTATTTTGAATCATCCCCAAGGGACTGACAAGCAGTTAGTGGTTTTGAACACTCCTTTAATGACCTTGGAAATGGGATGTAAAGTAATGACTAGTGTTGAGCGATTGCGTTGGCTATCGAGATCGATCGATAGTCGATAGTCGGCCGCTATCGATAAGGTTTTTCGATAGTGAGCGTCGATTATGAGCGATGACCATTAAAGTCTATGGGAGAAGCAACAACACCTTCATTATTACACCCAAACAAGGCTGGAGAAGCTGAAATTAACATCCACAACAGTCAAATGGATACGTGCTACATCTTAGGCAACACACTTAGGTTATAAAAGTCACAGAAAAAAAGTCACAGACCATTCACTATCCCTGTCTTGTACCACAGCCTGACCCTTAAAACTGCATCACCCACAAATTAAAAAGTGCCAGAAGGCAGTATGATTTGAACCATCATGTTACGTGGACTGGAGATTGAATATCCCTGTCCTGGGCCACAGCATGAGCCCCAAACCTGCATTACCCCCACATTTAAAAAGTGCCGCAAAAAGGAGTCTTTCAACCACCATTTTAGTTTCACTGGACATTGACTATACCTATCCTGGACCGCAGTATGACCATTAAACCTGTCTGACCCCCAGATTAAAAAGTGCCGGGAAAAGGAGTCTGTTATGTCTGTATCTGTTATGTTTTCGTATAATACACAGTATTTTTTGCACCTTTCAATTCACCTGTGGTGAATATAGAATTGCTGTTTTAAGATTTACGTGGATGCTGCGTCACTGAACAAAGCTGGGTGCGCAAAAGTCAAAAAACACGTATCTGTTATGTTTCGTATGATACACAGTATTTTTTGCACCTTTCAATTCACCTGTGGTGACTATAGAATTGCTGTTTTAAGATTTACATGGATGCTGCGTCAATGAACAAAGCTGGGTGCGCAACAGTCAAAAAACACGTATGTGTTATGTTTTCGTATGATACACGGTATTTTTTGCACCTTTCAATTCACCTGTGATGAATATAGAATTGCTGTTTTAAGATTTACGTAGATGCTGCGTCAATGAACAAAGCTGGGTGCGCAAAAGTCAAAAAACATGTATCTGTTATGTTTTTGGTATAATAAACGATATTTTTTTGCACCTTTCAATTCACCTGTGGTGAATATAGAATTGCTGTTTTAAGATTTACGTAGATGCTGCGTCAATGAACAATGCTGGTGTGTGCAAAAGTCAAAAAACACGTAACTGTTATGTTTTGGTATAATAAAACGATTATTTTTTTGCACCTTTTAAATTCACCTGTGGTGAATATAGAATTGCTGTTTTAAAGATTTACGTAGATGCTGCGTCAATGAACAATGCTGGGTGTGCAAAAGTCAAAAAACACGTAACTGTTATGTTTTGATATAATAAACGGTATTTTTTGCACCTTTCAATTCACCTGTGTGAATATAGAATTGCTGTTTTAAGATTTACGTAGATGCTGCGTCAATGAACAATGCTGGGTGCGCAAAAGTAAAAAAACACGTAACTGTGATGTTTCGTACGATACACAGTATTTTTGGCAACAAACAACCTGTGCTGACTACAAGATTGCTGGATTGTAATTTAACTGCAAGGTGGATATATCAACAGTCACAGGTGTAATGGGTAAAATTGAACACCTATCTGAAATGTATACTGATAATAAAAGTGGAGTTTTGCAGCTAACAAAGAGACTGCAATTACTAGAAATGATGTGTATCCAATATAAGTTCAGGCTGCCCAATATCCAGGAATATTTCAATAGCAACTGTTAATAATAAAGATATTCCACTACAATGTCTACACTAAGTCTTGGTGAACTTTATCCAGTGTTCTTTATAGATAGAGCAATTTACAGCGTTAGATGCTGCTTTAACATTCTCTAGCTAACGACATAAAATCTTCAAATCTCTAATCTAACTAAATTGGAAGGATCACAGCTATTAGTAGAGGTTTCTC
This sequence comes from Phyllomedusa bahiana, assembly GCA_025379985.1. NCBI lineage: Eukaryota > Metazoa > Chordata > Amphibia > Anura > Hylidae > Phyllomedusa > Phyllomedusa bahiana. The sequence continues at coordinate 16,458 of JAODAL010030197.1, read as the reverse complement.
TGTGCAGAAATAGACTAATTTCGCTGAGCTGTTTGGCCACAGGCAGAACGCAGGTCCTATCCCTATGGACGCTGAGAGACACTGAGGCTTGAAACAGGAACGCTGTTCTATGTAAAAAAAGAGGGTCATGTGATTTTCCAGCCAATCGCAACATACACATCCCAGTCATGACGTCGCACACACATCTCACCCTGCTCTATTCTGTAATCTCATTTGCTGGCCGCCAAAATTACAGGAAGCGCCGAAAAAGGAGCGATCTTAATAGATGATGCTCAGATTTTAACCTTAATTATCGCATGATCTGGAAATTTCTATCACCATGAAAACCGTGCCGATTTCAACTTTGTCGATAAAAAATCGCTCAACACTAGTAATGACATAAAACTTTGCTTTAGCGTTCAGAAAAGTTGAGCTTAATGGATGTGTTCTTTTTCAACCTAAATAACGTTTACTGTTAGACAGTTTATATTGCTCAATATTAGCTAAAGTTTAGACAGGATTTACATGCTTTGATTTTTTTTATTTTTTATAAAATGATCTATTTATACCACAATTAGCAATACCCTGAAATTACATGTTGACTACAATTTATTTAAGGATTATTCTATTTCTGTAAAAAAAAAAAAAAATTAGTTAAACCTCTCTTTTGCTACCATTTAAAGTTTTAATTACTGTAGAAATGAAAAAATTCCACAACTTTATAACATACTACTGTTTTGATTCCACTGATATCTGTTTGTTACCAGTGATTGACAACACCCAAAGTTTTGTTTGCTGCACAGCTGAGACTCCAGACTAAGGCTATGTCCACACTGCACATGATTACGATCGTATCTCCGGCGCTTTTCGTTTTTTCAAAGAGGCGGAGATACGATCGTCAGTGTGGTGCCATAGACGGCAATAGAAAAGACGAGTTACTGTCTACACAGCTCGTCTTTTCTCTGCCCGTCTTTCGGCAGCGGCGTATTATACAACATGTTGTATAATACGCCGGTGCTTCTCGTCTTCTTGACGTCTTCCCATACAATGCTATTGTATGGGGGGCATCGGGAAAACGAGAAGCGGCCACGGCTTTTGCACAAAGCGTGACAAAAGCCGCGGTCCTGCATCAGAGAAAGAACGGCCGCTGTAAGGGCCGTTTTTTCTCTGATGCAGTGTAGACATAGCCTAATACACTATATTGTAGCAAACTATTGAAGAAATGTGTGCAGCTGCTGCTGAGGTAATTAACCTACAGAGTGTTGCCTGTACTAGAAACAACTGTATCCATTACTGACAGCAGGAATAGCTACATTGGGGTTCCCTTAATTTAAAGAAAAGTGTTCTTGTTTTGTGACTGCAAACAAATATCTTAAAAAGCTGAGAAGCTAGAAAGATGTAGTGTCTCGTCTATAGAGCAATAAAACTTTGTTTAAATAAAACTGGATTTTTTTTCAAAACAAATGTGCCATTGTTTTGGCATGTAAGAGTATATACATATAGGATGTAAGAACTGTATCAGATAAATTCCATTCAGAGATACTTCGTGAACCAGTGTAGTCTTATTTTTATTCTAATTATTCATTTATGTTTTTACATTTTTAACCCCTTAAGGACACAGCCAGTTTTGACCTTCCTGCCATATTTGTGAAATCTGACATGTGACACTCTATGTGAGAATAACTTTATGACACTTTTACCTATCCATGTGATTCAAAGAAGAAAATGTAGGTGCTGCACACTGTAATGGATAGCGGGTGCTGAGTTGAAGGCCGGTCGGCTATAATCCCAATATGTATGTAATCCACTGCACTCCTTTTGCAGTAGAGAAAAAAAAACTTTTATTGTACAAACAGGTTTATCCAAAGTCCACTCCCCATTTAGGCAGCTCTGCTCTCTCCTCCCTGCTATTGGTCCCTGATGAAGGCCAATTACAGTTGCAACGTCGAACCATGGGAATTTTTCAATTAATCCATTAGTTCACTATGTGCGCCTAAATGTTTTCTCGTGAAACATTGTACTTTAAGTTAGTAAGAAATTTTGGTCCATACAATCCTTGTTTGTTTGTGAAAAGGTCAAGAAAATATGGAAACATTTTTAATTTTCAAAGTTCTAAAATTGTTACATGTAAGACATAATTATTCACCACAAAATAGTTTATAACTAGCATCTACCATATGTCCACTGTAGGTTGGCATAATTTTTAAACATTTTTCTTATATTTTTACTACTTTAGGAGGCTTAGAAATTTCGTAGTCATTTTTCACATTTTCAAGAAAATTTGCAATACACATTTTTAGGGACCAGTCCAGTTCTGACGTGGCTTTGAGGGGCCTGCATGTTAGATACCCCCATATCTGACTTCATCTAAGAAACTAGTTAAAGTATTTACAACAGTGTTTAGGATGTTTGTTAACCCTTTAGGTATTTCACAGAAATTAAAGCAAAGTGGAGGTGAAATTTCAAAATGTCCCTTTTCTTTGCAGATTTTAAATTTTTAGCTTTTATTCACTGGAACACGGTAGATGTGAAAAGGTAAATGCAACTTAATATTGATTCCCAAGATTCTGACATTTTCAGAAATATCCCATATGTGGCCCCAGTGCGCTATTTGGCTCAACCACAAGCCTCAGAGTAAGAGGAGCAATTACTAGACTTTGGGGTCTCATTTTCCATACGATTTTATTTAGGCGCCATTTCAGGTCCATTTGCGGACACCCTAAGGTGCTAAAACTTAAAAAACTCCCCCAAAAAGACCCCATATTGGAACTACACACCCTAAGGAATATATCCATGGGTGTAGTGTGTACATCGACCCAACAGGTGTGTCACAATTTTTTTTAGCATTAAGCTATAAAAATGTAAAAAAAAAATGTTTCCAACAATCTGCAATTTTAGCCTAAAATGTTTCATTTTTACAAGCAATCCTGGATAAAAAGCCCTCCAAATTTTGATAGACAATTTTTTCCACGTTTGGCAATACACTATATGTGGGTGTAAACTGTTATTTGGGCACATGGCAGGGCATACAAGGGAGGAAGCACTATTTGGCTTTTGGAATGCAGATTTTGGTGGGTGCCATGTCTCATTTACACCCAAAGTACCAGAACAGGTAAAACCTTCCAGAAGTCGCCCCATTTTGGATTCCAAAAACCCCATGATCTCATCTAGAGGTGTATTGTGCATTTTGTGTGAAAATTTTGTTCCATAGTTTTTTTTAGCAGGGGGCCATAAAAAATTGGGGAGGAAAAAAACACATTTTTCGACATTGAAATTTGGGCTTCTTTTTTTACACCCTTTCCCGCCGGTGGTAAAAATTTACTTTCAAAAACTTTATTTTGGGGGTCGGAAAAAAATTACAATATAAAATTTTTACATAGTTTTTTTTTTATTTTTATTATTTTTTATTTTTAGAAATGTGTTTATAAAAAAACTGGTTTTATGTCGTCGTAGTCTGAGTCCCAAAAACCCTTTTTTAATTTGCGTATTACAGAGCTGATAAGGGTTTGTTTTTTTTGCGGAAATTGGGTTTTGCCCTTTTTAATTGGTAAATTAGGGGGTTCATATTCCCTCTTTGACACTTTTTTTTTGGGGGTTTTTTGGGGAAACCCTTTTTGGGAAAAAAAATCCAGCAATCGTGGAAGGGGTTTTTTTTTTTGTTTTTTTTTTTCAGGGGTCATCGTAAAGGAAACAAATGACGGGGAAAAGGGCTTTACTCAGAAAGGTCGATAGTTTATAGCGTTTACCCAATTTGTTTTTTTTATTTTTTCCCTCCTTTTTTTGTGTTATGCTTTTCCCACAAAAAAAAACACCTTTTTTGGGGAGTGTCCCCGGCTTGTCCCCAGAGAATGCTTCTCTTTTCTTTCTATTTCTGATTTTGTGGGTATTGGATCGAAGTAAAGGTGAGTCCCAGTCAGCTGAAATAAAACTTTTTTTAACCCTATCGCCCCAAAAGCAATTGAATTCCAAGGGGGGATTTTAACCCGGGTTCCCCTTTTTGAAATTCATTTAAAAAAAACAGGGTTTTTAAAAATTCCAAATCCCCAACTTCATTTTTTGGCTCTCAATTCTTTTCGTTTTTTACACCCGGGGGTTTAATTTGCGTTGTTCTGCTGCTGTGGTGACTAAAAGAAACCATTTATTTAAAGGGCCCCAAAAAATTAATTTTTCCTTTTGCATAATTCACACGCAAAGGGTTTAAATTACAATTTTTTCCTTTGTTGGTACGTAAAATACAAGCCCTTGTAATACGCTACAAAGCTCATAAGTTTTTGGTTTCCCCAAAATTTCCCTTTTTGCGAATTTACTGGGGGGGTAAACTAAGTTTTTTTCTGCAGTTGTACTCAGAAAAAGAAACTTTGTTTTTTCCCAACCGCCACAGAAAAAAACCCTTTTGCAAAATTTTCATTTTCCAAGGTTTAAATTAAGTTTTTTTGTGTTTTTAAATTATTCATTAAAAAAACACAATTTTTAAAACGGCACATCCCAAGTAAATTTTTTTCCTGCCCAATTTTGCGAAATTTTTATTTTCCAAAAAGGGTTTACCCAAGCTTGTTACGGATTCATTTGGATTGTAAATAAAAAGGGGTTGTATTTTCATTTTTACGGATATCTTCATAAAAAAAAATGTCTGTAAAATTTAGAAAAAAACAGTATGCCCAAGAAGAGAGGGGGTCAGGTCTTCCCCCCCCTTGCGAGTGTCAGTGGCTAAAAACATTCCTAAAGAAAAGGGCCCAGGTGGGCAGCACAGCAAGGGGACTTCCCCGGGGGTCCACTCGGTGTTGGGAATTTTATCCTCTTGTTTCTTCCTCCATCTTGTTTCCCTCCATTTTGTGAAATTACTTTATAAAAAGGGCATATTAGCCAAAATTTAGGGGGGTTTAAAGTGAGGGGATATACCCTTTAAATACTTGGAATGTCCCGCCCTTACGAATTTCTCTTTTAATCAATAGGGGGCCCCCCCCAAAGGAAAAAAAGGGAAAGACAGTCCAGGGGTTTCCCATATCTCAGGGTGAGCCCCTTAAAAAAAGACTTTAAATGTCTAATAAAAAAAATTTCTCACTGGGGGAAACCTTTCAAGAAAATTGCCCTAGTTTATGAAAAGAAATAGAAATTTTTTGTTTTTCTTGTCTACTGGGTTTTAAGAAAAAGACAAATTTGGGTTTAAACCCTTCAAAAAATTTATTTTCCCTTTTTTAACTTTTGTTTTGACACTAATTGAAAACAAAAAAATTTTAAATGATCTTTTGGAAAAGTACCAGAAAAAAAAGGTTTATAACTAAATTTGAAATGGAAAAAAAACCTTTCGGGAATTAAATTCCCAGACTTAAAAAACCTGCATGTATGTGTTTTGTTTTGGGTTCCACCCGGGCCCTGAAATACCCCCAATTTTGGGGGCTCATACAACTTTAAAATTAAAGGGAAAACCATTAAATTTTTCCAAACAAACCTGGCGCTCTTTTACGGGGGCTGGGGGGAAAGGAAGAGGGAACTTGCTAAACCCCCCCCACCCCAGATTTGGCCTCCCGGGAGCTCGTGGAACCCAATCTACAACAATTTCCAGCGCTGCCCAGGGGGAGAGCCTTTATCTTACCAATGTTCTGTCCTTCTAAGTGCTTTTTTTTTCCGCCGGGGGTTTTAAAAGAAAAGCTTTTGTCCCCTCTATTAAAACCCTTTGATTTTTTTGGCAAAAAAGCTGTAAGAATGATTTGTTTGTATGAGGGGTTGGCCGTTGCTCTGTTGTTAATTTGGAAATATTTGGGCTGATTATTTTTTCCCTTTTGGGTTTTTCCCCTGTATATTGTGTTTTTTTTTTTTGGGGATTTTGGGGAAAAATTGGGATTTAGCCCCAATCCTAGGGAAGTAGGGAAAAACCCTTTGGAACCCCCTGACTATTTTTAAAAAAATTTTTTCCTTTCTTGTTTAAGCCCACAGTTTTTTAGAGCATTGGGGAAGTTTTAAAAGGGAAAAAGAAAAGAAAACAAGTAAAAGAAAGAAGGAAGGGGAGGGGGTTTAAGCATACGGATCCCTTTAAAGGTATGCAGGAATTTTGAATTTTGGGAAAACACACAGGAAAAAACGGGCCAAATTTGGTTTAAAACCCCCGGGAGTTGTAAAAATAGGGCGGGACAGAAGCTGTTCCCAATGGTTGTAGTAAATTGTTAAAAAAAGCAAGATGTGGTAACCGGGATTGTGGATAAATTTCATGGGGAAGGGAACTTTGCCCCCCAATAGGGGGGCTGGGTTAAAGTTCCCCCGCAAAATGCCCCAAATGTTAAAATAGTAGGGTGGGGGGGAAAGAAAAGGGAAGTTTAAAAGAGAGGGTTCCCCGAACTAAAGAAACAAAAAAGGGGTCATGTTTTAAAATGCCCCCCCTGAAAAAAAACCTTCTCCCTCTGCAGGGAATAGTTTTTACCGCCCGGTCCAAGAAAACCCCTGGAGTTGGACTTGTACAAGTTGGGGGGCCAGAAAAAATTCCTGATTGGCGAGAGGTTTTTTTTAATTGTGGACCCCCCGCCCCAGTTTCAAAACCCAGGGATTTTTTTTTCCTGAAAATTTCCCAAAAAAACTGGGGGTTTTTTCCGGGGAGAAAGCTGCTCCCACCCCACAGTGGGGAAAGGGGACAAGTGAGATTTGCTGCAAAAGGCGATATTTAGAAACCCCCCCCCCTTGCTTCTGTAATCAGACAGGTGGTGTAAAAACCCAAATTTTTACGGAGATTTTTAACCCTGGTCCCCCTCGGAGCAAAAAAGTTTTATTCACAATTCCCCAACCCCTTTTCCCCCCAGACCAAGGGTTTTTAAAACCGCCATTTTGGTGCAGATTAAAGGGTCACTTATAATGCAGCCTGGGGGATCCCCCCCCCCCCCCTTAAAAAGCGCAAAAAAGCTGGGGAAGTTTATGGGGAAATTTGGAAAATGGAGCAGTTAAAAAAAATTGAAAATAAACCCTGACACTGCACCAAGCAAAAAATGGCAGGTGGTAGGGATTTTGCACAGGGCTCAGAGTTTTTGGGCTAGGGAAACTAAAGGAGACACCCATAGCCCTCCCCGGTTTTGACCCGGGAAAAAAGGTGAGTCTGTTGAACGGGTTTTATGCTAGGCCCCCACCCAAAAAAGGGACTGTTTTGGGTATAATGCCCATGGGGAATGATTTTTGGGCTGTTACTCTATGGTTTTACAGTTTTTGTTGAGGGAAACTTAACACCCCTGCAGTCTGGGCTGAAAGCCTCCCAACCCAGTGGCGGCATAGTGTTTTCCCCTGCCCTTTTTACAAAGTCCCAAAAGGCCCTTTGGAGTTAGTTTCTGGGTCTAAAAGGAAAAAAAAAAGGGGTTGCTTGCCTCCATTCAAAGCCCCTTGGCCAGTAAAAATTTAAAACAGAGGGGGGGGGAAAAAACCCCAAAAAAAAAATTTCAAATGTAAATTTTTGCAAAAAATCTCAATTTTTAAGAAAAATTTGGGCAGATTTTTTTTCTGGCTGCAAACCCCCGCTCGGGCCCAAATGATAAAGGTCCCAAAACCCCCCCAATGAGGAGCTGGAAACCCCGAAACCAGTCCCCCCCTTTAAAAAAGGCTTCAGAAGAAGTTTTTGGCAAATACATGAATGGGGGTGAGGGAAAAGAAATTCCTTCCTATTGGAATACAGGGGAAAACCCCCAAAAATCAGTTTTCCCAGGGATGCCACATACCGTTTGATTTGAGAACTGAGAAATCACAACCCTGTGTAGGACTAGGGGGAAAAAAGAATAATTTTACATGAAAAAACCCGCTTAATTTGAATTTTTAAAGGGGAAAAAAAATGTTGTCAAAAAAATTGCTTGTCATAAAGATATACCCTTTCCCCTTTTTGGTTATAAATTGTTTTTACAAAGGGCTTGGTGCCGAAATTAAAATTTTACCCTAGGGGGAAAAGTAAAGGTAGAAACATCGCAAATTCCCCTAAAAAAATTTTGGGCATGTGGCTGCTTTGTTGTCTAAACCCTTTTGTTTTTGTTTTTAAAACAGGGGAAAGGAAACCCACCCTACTTTTCCCGGGGTACCTGATAAGTTGTGGGGCCGGTAAAAAAAACAGATATTGGAAGGCTGAAAATTTTCCCCCCCAAAAGGTAAAATTTTAAAAAACCAAAGGTTGTACTCCCCCCTTAGGATAAACCCAATACCCTTCCCCAGTTTTCCCCAAAAAGGATTGCAAATTGGTCAGCAAATTGAGGGAATTTTTTTTGAAACTAAACCCATAAAGGAAACAACACCCCACAAATTCCCCCATTTTTTTAAATAAAGAAGAAAACGCCAAAAGGCCCCCCTGAACCCTATCGTTTGGTTCATGTTTTAAAAGGGAAATCAATAAGGTCATTTAAATTTGGGACCACCCCCCAAATTGCCAACCCCAAACAAAATTTTTGGCGAAAGGGCCCTCCAACAGCTCCCTTTTTTTACTCTTATTGATTTGGCTAATGTTTTTTTCAGTTTTCCTTTGGCACCTGACCCCAATATTTGTTTTCATTCACATCAAAAATGGGCAGTTTCAATGGACATTTTTTCCCTCGGGGGGCCCGCAAAACCCCCTAGCATTTTACACACAAAAGCATTCCCGTCAGCCCTTTCCCCAATTTGGGTTCAACCCACAAAGGGTGTCTTTCTTCTGCGTATGTCGATGATTTTTTGCTGTGTGCAGCCCACTTTGCCAATCTGCCAAACAGCGGCAATCAGCCCCGTTACTTTTCCTAGGGGCCCCGTGGTCAAGGCCTCGGGGAGAAAAAAAATTTTAAAAAATTTTAAGGGTTGTGTTCTTGGGGTCCTGTCTGCCCAAAAGGGGTTTGAAAAACATTTTGACTGAGGAAAGGAAAATTTGCTATAAAAAACCCTTTGCCGTTCCAAACACCCCTAAAAGAAATTGAGAATTTTCCCTTTTGGCCTAGTCTCATACTGTGGGCCCCTTGGCTTAGGTTCCCTCCCATTTTAATTGGAAAAACCGTTGAAATGCCTGTCTTTCAACTGTTCCTTTTTTTTTCTTTCCCCAAAAGGTATTGCAATTTCCCAATCTTTAAAACCCGCCCTTCTTCCTTTTCCCCCCTTGGAACACCAAACTACTCTTTGCCCTTTTTTCTCCTTCTGCCCCTGGGGACTTTGGGGCCCATGCAACAGGTGTTTCCACACAACAGGGGGGAAACCCAACCTTTGGGAAAAAATTTAATTCAATTTCTGGGACACTGTAGCACGAGGTGCCCCCCCCCGTGGGTTCAGGGCCGAAGGGCAGGGGAAGGCACTTTTTAAAAAAACCCTCAAAAAATCCCCTTGAAAATTTTCCCTTGATTTGTCTCCCAACCTCATGACATTAAAGGGCCAAAACTGACACAGGAAAACAGCCAAACACCCCCCCCCTTTGGGCCAGCCCACTTTTAAAAAATGAAATGTCCCCCTATTGTGCCAAAACCCAAACATCACATTCCAAAGGTGAACTACTTTGTATCCGGTTTATTTAACTCCCAAATTTAGTTTACATGGATTCAAATGGGGAGGGCGGGAAGAAAAGTTTATTTGTAAAACCTTAATTTGGAACAGAATTGCATGTTGCCAAACATAAACTGATTGTATATCTCTTTTGCAAACAAAAACATTTAATTTTTGGGAAAATTTTATGAAACCCCTTTTGGGTTTAATTTCCCTGATTTTGAGTTATTTGTAGATGGCTCCAGTTTTGCAAGGAAATGATGGACGGTTCCATACTGGATATTCTGTGCCCACACTTTACAAAATCTTTGGGCCAAAACACTTCCACCTCATGTCTCGCGCAAGAGGCGGAGCTTTTTTTTGGGGGGCACGCCTTTTGAAGCGTGGGAGAGTTTGGGGAAGGGGAAGAATGCTAATAATTTTACCAACCCCGACTCTAAAAATACGCTTTCGGCATCGCACAAAGGACTATGGTTCCCCCTTTTTGGGGAGCAAGAAATTTTTGACCCCCCCTTAGGCCCAACCCCTCAAGAAAGGGTGCAGGGATAAAAGGGGCTTTTTGGACTCCCCTATATTACCAAACGTTTTGGGTATAATCAAGGTAAAGGCTCATCCAACCCAAACCCCCGAAAAAAAGGAAATTTCCCTTTGCGACTGTTTGGGAAAAAAAGCAGCTCTTGCAAACAAAGACCCGGGGGTGAGTGGTCTTTTAAAAACTTTGTCTACACAGGGTACAGCAGAAGAAAAGAAGAAAAAGGACTGAATGGGGGCTAAAGAGAAAAGATTTGGGAAAAGGGGGGAACTCTAAACCAAAAAACCTGCCCTGCCACCCAGCCCTGTTTTTCCCGGGTGGCGCAAGCGGTCCCCCTGGAAAAAACACATCTATCAAAAGGGGCCATGATTGCCACTGTTGACAAAATTAGGTTTGCTCCAGGATTCAAAATGTTTTTCCCCGCGAAGGGCCGTACAAAGGGGTTTTTGGAAAAATTTGCAAATGAAAACCAAAACCAGGAAGACTGTTTAAAAACACCCCCAAAAACAAAATTTCCCATGTTTACTCTATCCCTTTTTACAGGGGTTCCCAAAAAGATTATTTTCGACTTCCTCCCCTGGGCAAGTATAAAAAATGTGGGTTGTATGTGTTTATCTCTTTTCAGGTTGGGCCGGAAGCATTTTCCCGTAACGAAAGCCACTGCAAAAGGGAACAGGGAAAGAAACTTTTGAGTGGGGGTTTTGGTTTAGGTATGGAGTACCGGGGGGTTTAAATTTAAAACAGACCGAGGTAACCCCTTTTTACAGGGGAAGTTATTTCAAAATAATTTTCAGCCCCAGGGGAAAAAACATTTGCGTTCCCCAGCCCTTAAACATTCCCCCGGCCCCTGGCAAAAAAGAAAAAAATAAATGGAACATTAAAAAATTTAAAAAATTTAAAAAAGGGGCCCTGGTGAGAAGGGAAAACCCTGGGCAGGGTGTCCTTTTCCCTTTGCCCTTTTTTCTCGGGAAGGTTTCGTGCCAAAAAAAGTGAAGGTTGTTCCCTATGAAACTATTTGGGGTGTCCCCCGATTAGGGGTTTCATTCCCCCAACAGATTTCAAACCAAACATGGCACATTGACCTCCTATTTGCAGTCGCTAAATAAAAGGTTAAAAATTTAAACTTTATCAAGGGTATTCTTCCCTTTTCCCGATCCGAATTCCCTAGAGGGAAACACCACCCCCTTTTAGCCCCGGGGGAATTGGGGGGGTTTAAAAAGAGACCGTGAGAAAAAACTTTGGGGGGCCAAGGTTTAAAGGGCCCTTTTCCCAAAGGGTGCTGACCACAAGCCCCCGGTGAAACTTTTAAAGGGAAAGGGTGAATTGGATCCCTGTTCCCACTGCAAGAAAGTGTCTACACCCCAAAGATGGGCACTCTCCTGATGATTTCTGCTGCCCTGAACCTGAAAAGAGGGGACTTTTCATAACCCCACTTAAAAAAAAAAATGGGGCAATAAGTTCTTTAAAAAACCACATGATTCTAAAAGAAGGACCCAAACGTAAACAGATTTGTTGGGATTGCACCACAAGCCCCTGGGCAAACCCCCCCTCCCGCCCTAAAAAGGGGTTCCAATTTACAAAGGGTTAAAAGTTTGGGTTATGTAGTTTTAAGAAGATACAAAGTCAAAATTTCCCTGAAAGAAAACACACTCTAAACAAATTTAAAAAAGTTTATTCCCCCAATTGTAGGTTTTGGGTTTCCTTACCCCGGGTGGTTTGGCCCAAAGTTTGTCCCCCAAACCCCGGAGGTACACATAATTTGGCCCCTTTAGAGGGGGTTTTTTGTGGGTTTCCCCGGACCCCCTCAAAAGAAGGGTTTCCCTTAAAGGGGAAGTTCTAGTGAAGGTATCCAAATTAGCTTTTGGGAGCATAAGTGCTTCCTAGCAAAGGAATTGTTTTTATTAAAAAAAGGGTAATACACAATGCTTTTGGGAATGGGCCCCATTCCTTTTCCCTTTAAAGGCGATTATGTTCAACAAAAGCTGGTTTCTGTTTTGTCCAAAAATTTTTGAATTTGATCTGAAAATCCAAAAACCCCCCCAAAATTTTTTTAATTTTTGGGGGTTTCCTCTTGGATATTGTAAACCCCTGGGGGAAAGAAAAAGGTGTTTAGTGTCCCAAGGGGAACACGATTAGTTTCACTTAAGGGCCCTCAATTTTAACAGGGACTTTTACATTTGTGGAAACTTTCCCACGTATTTTTATTGGTTTGTTCGGGAACAAAGCTTATAAATGGATACCTGTGGCAAGTAATGGGTTCCCTGTTCTCCCAGCAAAGACTGAAACCCCCCAACCAAAAGTAATTTAAAAAGATAAAATCCCCGTAAACAGTATCCCCCTTCCTAATTTTGTTAAACCCAAACAGATAAAAAACCTCGTAAAATTGGTAGGGCCACTTTAGGTGAGAATGGGTTTGGGAAAAAAAATACCATTACAAACTCAAAAAGGGCCCAAAGGTGATCGAATGGGGACAAAATTTGTTTGAAGCCACGGGCTATCAAAATGATAAAATATTTTTCTATACTTTGGGAAGGGGGTTAAAAAGCCCAACTACAAAACAGAAGGGCCCAAATTTAAACATAAACAAAAAATCAACATCTATAGTTTTGATTTTCTTTCTTCCTCTTTTGGCGGGAAAGGGGCGCCCTTGTTTTGGAAAGAATTGTTTTGTACTAACCCCCGACCCTGAGGGAACCCGCAAGTTTTCCCTTTTCAGAAAGACCCGGTTTAAAAAGGTTTTGGGAAAAGGTTTAAAAAAAACATCAGATGAACAAAGGGCCCCATGGGAGGTAGCCTTTTCATTCTTAAATCCAGCAAACTGGTTTTAAGGGGAAAAGGAGGGTGGCCCGATGGGGAATATTAAAACCTATTTGTGCAAAGGGAATAATAATTTTTATGCTTATATTGTTTATTTAAACTTAAACAATTTTTATGTGTAAAGGGGATGAGCAGATTTCCAAAATTGAAAAGAAAATAATTAAAGGTTTTTGAGAAAAGGGTTAAAAAATACCCGGAAACACATGGGGAATCTGGGGAAGGGCCTTTGGCAAGCAACCCCCGTTTACTTTTGGTTTTACCCCGATTTAAACCCGGGTTGTGGGGGGTTTTTTGGGATTTTAAAACCCTCTCAAAAATTTGGGGGGGTGTTAGGAATCTTTCCCCTTGTTTTTTATCCCCAATTTTTATCTGCCTTCCATTTTTGTATTCACTTATATAAAGGGGATATTAGCCCACAATATTAGAAGGGTAAAGTGGGCTATTCCTATTAAAACTTGGAAAAAGTGCAGACATTACGAAAAATTTAAAATTTTATGGGGCCCCCCCGAGAAACAAAGAAAAAACATGTCCCGGTTTTTATTTTCCCTGTGGGGCCCCCAAAAAAGAATAAATTTTTAATTAAAAATCTTTTTGTGGGCCCCCTTCAAGACAATTCTAGGTTTATGAAAAGGGAAAAAGTATAGTTTTTTTATCTTGTCTACTAGTTTTAAAAATAAAACTAAATTTTTTTTAAATTCACAAAATTTTGTTTTTCTATACATTGTATACACTAAATTTAAAAACTACTAAATTATGATTTTTTGGGCCCAAATAGCCCGGAAAAAAAGGTTTAAAAAACTCAAAAGATTGGAAATAAACCTTTCCCGAACTCATTCAGACATAAAACGCATGTTAAAAAATTTTTGGGGTTTTTTTTGTTCCAATTTAAGGGGCCCGAAAAAATAAACCAATTTTGGGGGTCATTAAAAAATTAAAAAAGGAAACCCTTGAATTTCCCCATCCCCTCGGTGAGGCAAAAACTGCCGCTGTCATCTACGGCCCCTGTGGGAAATTGCAACCCAAGGGTTTTGGGGTTGGGGTTTACTAGGTCATCCACTTCCCCCCCAATGGGAAACTGACAACCCCAGCCAAAAAGGGCGGGGGGATCGTCAGGGCCCTAACCTTTGTTTGGGATTTGGGCCCGGGGGGGGGTCAGCACCCTCACCCGTCCTCCCAAACCCCCCTCTGTTTTCCCTCCGGTTCCCTCAGCCCCGAGAAACTACTTTGTGGGGTTGGGGGGAGCCCATATTTTAGCGGGGGGGTGAACAATTGGGGGAGGGATTTTAGCAGTACTTGGCAAACGAAGAAATGGGGCAATATCCCCCGCTTCCCTTTCAAGGCCCGGGAAAAATTTAGTGTGGAAGGGGGGCAAGGGGGGGTCATGTTGTGGGGGAAAGGGGTCAAACCTTTGCATTTCCAAGACTGGGGATGAGGGGCATCAGGACAATGAAACACAAATGGATGATGATGTACCGACCGTTTGGGGCCCCGGGGGTTTGCAAGGGCTTATCATCACAGGAAAAGAGGGCGTAGCTTGGCGTCGGCAGGGGCGAGCAAGAAGTGGGTTTTGGGGGGTGGATCACAGGGTCCGCAGTGTGAGGTCGGGAGCCAAGCCCCAGGGGTAAAAAACCCGCTTCGGGTTCCAAAAATAGCGGAAGGGGTCGGGGGGCAGCGGCGGTATAGTACTCAGTGGGGAGCGTTGGCGGTAAAATCAGATACTGGCGGTGTGGAAGTTTTTTGTAAGACACCGGAAGCCCAAATTTGGGGTTATTGAGAATCTGTGGGCAGAAAGGAAGCGGGGCCCGGGAGCTAACGTTGGACCAGGGCCCCGCGTCAACACATGCAGCTTTACAACCCGGGTGGGCTGGGAAAAACGTGGCTCAGATGGGTGGTATCCTGCCGCCGCAGCAAAGCACGGCCCCATTGCAGCCTTCAAGGCTCCCCCCCTCTAAAAAAAGGGAGTGTTTCTCTTTGACATATCCCCCCGTCCAGATGCTCCTGCTCCTCACTATCATGCGCCAGCAGTCATTAGGAGGCGATTGCAAGAAGAACAGTATGCTCCAACCATCGTAGATCAGCAGCTGCCTTTTGTCCTGTCCAAAGCTTTTTGGTACTGCAGTCTCTCCCTTTCCAAAGGGTGGACTCTGCCCATTAGAGAATAATGGCTTGTCCCAGCCGAGTGGAGGTTCAACCCATAATTTTTTTTCCAAAAAGGCAGCACCAGCATTTTTTAAAAAATATGTAGAACTAAAATTGGGCCTTCCTTGAGCTTATGGGTTTTTTTTTCCAAGGGGCACGGCAGGCGGACGTTGGAGCTGTAACTAAGCAGGGCCAGTCATGTCCCTTTTCGGCCCTTGGTGAATGGCTTCCCGCCCAGGCAAACAACAATTGGACAGGAGACGCCGCTTTTCCTACACTTGTCCCCAAAAGCGGCTCCTGCGCCAATGCCGCCTCCTCCCTCCACCCCCAAGTCTCAGCCTCCACAATATGTCCTCATACCACATGGTAGGGCCAGCGGGGGGTCACGCGTTCTACACCTGGGTTGCCTCGGCGAAAGAAGTTACCCAGGGGAGGAACTGCTCCGTCATGCAACAAAAATCGATGGTGGGTTTCTCCGCCCAATTGCAAATCGGAACCATGGTGACGGACAATGGGGGTAACATGGGTGTCCGCGCTGACCCAGGAGGGATGGTCCATGTGCCCTGCCCTGGCGCTGTGTTTAATTTGGGTTGTGAAAATGTTTCGAAATCTTCACCGATCTTAGAAGATTTGAAGATTCTGAAAATGGCCAGGAAACTGTGCAGCACTTCATCCATTCCTACAAAACAGGAAACCCTCCTCAAGTTGCAGCGGCAGAAGGCCTTCCCCCAACACACTCTGTATGCGATGTTTCCCCCGTTGGGGAAATTCCCCCTGCAATGTTGGCCGACTGTATGACAGAGAAAAAATTAACGATTTTTTGATGATCCCGGCGGACAGGAGTACTCCCCGTGTACTTTGAGTCAGCCCTGGTAGCTCATGCTGACACCTGCCATTTTTGAGGCCATTCGGGGGCCCTGTATTTGCATCGCCAAAGGGCTACGGGTGAATAAGTCATTCACTGCTTATGTACTGTGTCATTGTGCCACTTGTGGGGTACTCCTGTTTTTCCCCCCCTTCCCCGAATGTCATTGTGCCATGTTGACCTCATTGCTGCTGTGGTGCGCCCCTAACTCCCCCACTGTTTTCATTTTGCCCCCCCCGTTCCTACTCCAGTTTTTTCCCCCCCGAATGTCAGTGCCACTGTCTGACCTCACGTTGCCACCGTCACCTCCACACTCTTCCCTTGTGCCCCTCTGTGACCCACTCCTGTTTTTGCCACCTCCGAAGTATTGTGCCACTGTCGACCTCATGCTGCTGCGTGGCTGCTGCCCTAAAACCCCAACTGGTCATTTTGGGCCCCTTGTGGGCCCACCCATTTTGCCACCCCAATGTATTGTGCCACTTTCGACTCTGCTCTGCTGCGGACCTCCAACCTTCATTGTCCACTCTGTGGCCTACTCCAGTTTTGCACCTCCAGAAAGTATTGTCCCCCTGTCTGACCTCATGCTGCTCCCCCGTGACCTCCACACTGGTGTTTTGTGCCCCTCTCTGACCTCATGCTGTGCCACCGCACCTCCCCTCCTGTCATTGTGTCATCT
>JAODAL010030196.1:0-50345 GCA_025379985.1 Phyllomedusa bahiana | reverse complement strand
TATGTCTGTTTTGGGGGATGAGGAGAGCGGAAAGTGAACTTACAGAACAGGAGGGGTCACTATATGATGGGGGCCCTGGTATCTATATAAATGGGGTGCGAGAGCTCTGTCCTATGGATGGGACCCCCCCAAAGAAATGTATCACAAGGGCGATTTGTGTCGTTTTGATTCCGAGCAACAATTATCGTCGGGGCTTTTTTTTATCCCCCCCTCCTTTTAAGGTGTCTGTTTCTTCGGAGGCTCCTGTCACATTCAGGCCTCTGAACTGAAAGTAGGGCTGGAAAAAAAAAAAAAAACAAAAAATTCCAGACCTCAAAAAGGGAAGAACAGGGGGGAGGAACAGGGGGGAGTCTGCGGGGAAAAACCCCCCTGGCAGAGGGACACCGGAAAGTGTAAGGGGTGAAAAAAAAAGCGACTATTTATAAAGCGGCCCCCACCGAGAACACAAAGAGGCTTCGTCCTGCTCTATGACATGGGGCGACAGATCAGATAGCATGTCCTCAGCTCCTCCTACTCTATAACATAGGGCCACAGATCAGATAGCATGTCCTCAGCTCCTCCTACTCTATAACATGGGGCGACAGTCAGAGGCATGCCCTCAGCTCCTCCTGTCTAAACTTTTGGGGGAACAGACAATAGCTGTCCACCCCCCCTTGCCTATACAGGACCCCAGATCGATGATGTCCTCAGCTCCTCCTGCCATAACATGGGGGCCGAGCAGATGCTTTGTCCCGCCCCTCCGCTCTAAAACATGGGGCACAATCAAGAGCATGTCCCGTCCCCCCCTTGTCTATAACAGGGGCAAAGATCAATAGCATGCCTACCCCTCCTGCTATAAACATGAGGCAAGATCAGAGCATGTCCTCAGCTCCTCCGCTTAAACATGGGGCCCAGATCAGATAGCATGCCCTAGCTCCCCCTGTCTAAACATGAGGCAAGTCAGATAGCTGTCCTCATTCCCCCTGCTCTTTAACGGGGGGCCAAGAAAATAGCCGGGCCCAGCTCCCCCTTCTTAACAGGGGGCACAGATCAAATAGCAGTCCTCAGTTACTCCTTGCTCTATAACATAGGGCACAGTAAGAAGCAGTCCTTTTCCCCTGTCTATACATGGGGCAAATCAGATGCATGCCTCATTTCCCCCCTGCTCTATAACAGGGGGTCCAAAGATAGATAGCATGCCCTCAGCTTCTCTCAAAAAAAGGGGGCCCATAGATCAATGCATGTCCTCGCCCTCCTGCTCTGAACACAAGGAGATCAGTAGATTTCCTTAGCTCCTCCTGCTCTATAACTGGGGCCACAGTCAGATAGCGTGCCCAGCTCCTCCTGTCTATAACATTGGGGCACACGATCAGAAAAGCAGTCCTAGCCCCTCCTTTTCTATAACATGGGGCCACAGTCAGATAGAGCCTGGCCCCCCTACTCTGTAACATGAGGCAGATAATTTGCATGCCCTCACCCTCGCTTTAACATAGGGCCAAGATCAGATAGCTTGCCCCCTCAGCCCTCCTGCTCAAACATTGGCCACAGATAGATAGCATTCCTCACTCCTCCTGCTCTATAACAGGGGCCACAGTTCAGATAGCATCCCCCTAAAACCCCTCCTCCCTTTAACATGGGGCCAACAGATCAATAGCATGTACTCAGCCCTCCTGTTCTATAATATGGGGCCTGCAGATCAGATAGCATGTCCTCACTCTCCTTCTCTAAAACATGGGGCCACAGTCAGATAGGTGTCCTCAGTCCTCCTGCTCTATAACTTTGGGGCCCACAGATAGAAGCGCCCTCAGCTTTCCCTTTCAAAAACAGGGGCCCCAAGATAGATAGCATGTCCTCGCCCCTTGCTCTATATCTGGGGCCAACAGATCGATAGCAGTCCTCAGCTCCCCCTGTTCTAAAATAGGGACCCCTGCAGTAAGAAGCATGTCCTCAGCTCCTCCGCTCTAAACAGGGGCCACAGATCATATAGATGTCCTAGCACCCTGTTCTAAAAACTGGACCACAGATCAGTAGCTTTTCCCCTTCCTCCGCTTATAAAGGGGCTTTCCCGATAGCTGTCCTCAGCTCCTCTGCTTTAAACATGGGGCCACAGATCAGATAGAAGTCCTCAGTCCTTTCCGCTCTTTTTCATGGGCCCCCCAAGATAAGTTGCATTCCTCGCCCTCCTGCTCATAACAGGGGCCAACAATCAGATAGCTTTGGCCCTAGCTCCCCTGTTCTTAAAATAGGGGGCATGCAGATCAGATAGATGCCCCTCAGCCCTCCTGCCTATAAATGGGGCCACAGATCATTAGCATGTCCCAGCACCTTGTTTAAACATGGACCCACAGATCAAAATAGCATGTCTTCAGCCCCTCTGCTCTAAAAACATGGGGCCCAAATAATGCATGTCTCAGCCCCTCCTTAAAAAAAATGGGCCGAAAACAGAAAAGCATGTCTTCAGCTCCTTGCTCTATAAAGGGGGCCACAGATCAGTTGCTGTCCTCAGCCCTCCTGCTCTTAAAATGGGTCCCGATCAGGAGCATGTCCCAGTCCTCCTGTCTATAAAATCGGCCCCCAGTCAGATGATGCCTCAGCTCCCCCTGCTCTATAACATGGGACCAGAGATCAGATAGATGTCCTCGCCCCTCCTGCTCTATAACTAGGGCACAGATGAGATACTTGCCCCTAGCTTCCCCCTGCTCTATACGGGGGGCACAGATCGATAGCATGTCCGCAGTTACCCCTCCCGCTCTATAACTGGGCACAGATGAGAAACTTGTCCTCAGCTTCTCCGCTCATAAATGGGGCACAAAACAGATAGATGCCCCTCGCCCCTCCGCTCTATAACGGGGGTCCAAGATCAATGCATTCCTCAGCTCCTCCTGCCTTTTTAAAAACATGGGTCCCAGATAAATAGCATGCCCCTCAGTCCCCCTGCTCTATAACAGGGGTTTACAGTCAATACAGTCCTAGCCCCCCTGCTCTAAAACATGAGGCACAATCAGATAGCGTCCTGCCCCTCGCTTTTTAAAATGGACCACAGATCGAAGCCATGCCCCAAGCTCCTCCTGTTTTAAAACATGGTGCACAAATCAAAGTATGTCCTCAGCTCCCCCTCTATAACAGGGGCCACAGACAGATAGCATGCCCCTCACTCCTCTGCCTGTAACATGAGGAGATAAATTTGCATGTCCTAAGCTCCCCTTTCCCTAAAAATGGTCCCAAGATCAGATAGCGTTTTCCCTCATCCCTCCTCCTTTAACTTTGGGCCCACAGATCGATAGCTGTCTTGCCCTTCGTTCTTAACTAGGCCAAGTCAGATAGCATGGCCTCAGCTCCCCTGCTCTATAACAGGGGCCACAGATCAGAGAGCATGTCCTCAGCTCCCCGCTATATAAATGGGGACAGACAGATAGCAGCCCGCCTTTCCTCTCATAAAAAAAAAGGCCACAGATCATATGCATGCCCCAAGTTTCCCTGTCTATAACATGGGGCAGATGAATAGCATGTCCTCGCCCCTGTCTCATAACTTAAACCAATCAATGCAGTCCCGCTCCCCCTGCTCAAAAAAGGGGGGCAAAAGATAAGATGCATGTCCTCACTCCTCCTTTTTTATAAAATGGGGCAGACAGATAGCGGCCCTCAGTCCCCCTGCTCTATAACAGGGGGCCACAATCAGATAGCATGTCCCAGCCTCGGCTCTTAAAATGGGCCAAGATCAGATGCATGCCCTCAGCCCCTTTGCTCTAAAACCATAGGGCCACAGATCAGATAGCATGTTCTCAGCGCCTCCTGCCTTAAATAGGGCCACAGATCAGATAGCAGTCCCCCTCCTCCTGCTTAAAATTGGGTCTGCAGATCAGTGCATGCCCTCAGCTCCCCTCTCATAACAGGGGGCTACGATAAGATAGCATGCCCTCAGCCCCTCCTGCTTATAACGGGGGGCCCCAATCGATAGCAGCTTCCTCCTCTGCTCTATTACATGGGGTTCAGATCGTAGAATGTTCGCAGCCCCCCTACTCATGACAGGGGGCCACAATCAATAGCATGTCCTCAGCTCCCCTGCTCTATAACATGGGGCCACAGACAGATAGCATGCCCTCACCCTTTTTTCTATAACGGGGACCACAGACAGATAGAATGCCCTCGCTCCTCCTCTCTATAACATGGGCCAAGATCAGTCATGTCCCAGTCCTCCTATTTTTTAATCTGGGCCAAACAGATACTGTCCTCAGCCCCCTATCTATAACTGGGGCCCCACAGATCAGATGCTGTCCCAGCTCCCCCTGCCTAAAAAATGGGGGATCAGATAGCATGCCCTCAGTTCCCCCTGCTCTATAACATGGGGCCACAGTCAGATAGCAGTCCCAGCTCCCGCTCTTAACAGGCCCACAGATCTTTAGCAGTCCTCAGCTCCCCCCTGCTCTATACCAGGGGGGCCACAATCAGAAAGCATGTCCTCAGCTCCTCCTGCCTATAAAAATGGGGGATCAAAAAAGCATGTCCTCAGTTTCCTGAATCTACAACATGGGGCAAATCAGATAGCATGCCTCAGCTCCTCCGCTCTATAACAGGGGCCACAGATCAGATAGCATGTCCGCACTCCTCCTCCCTTTTTAAAACATGGGGCCACAGTCAGATAGGGGGGTCTAGCTCCTCCTGCTTTAACATGGGCCAAAAGATCAGATACATTCATCGCCCCCCCTGCTCATAACAGGGGGCCCACGTTAGATAGCTGTCTCAGTCCCCTGTCTATAACATGGGACAAATATCAGATGCATGTCCCAGCCCTCCGCCTTAACAGGGGGCCCACGATCAGATAGCTTTTGTCCCCAGTCCCCCGTTTTTTATCATGGGGCCACAGATCAATAGCATGTCTCAGCTCCTCCGAAAATAAAAAGGACCCCAAAAGATGATAGAAGTCCTCGCTCCCTGTCTATAACAGGGAGCCACAGTAAATAGCTTTGCCCTCACCCCCCTGCTTTTTAAACAGGCAGATCGAAGATTCCTCAGCTCCTCCTGCTCTAAAACTGGGGCAAAAAGTGCGTCTCAGCTCCTCCTGCCTTTTAAATGGGGTCCCATTCAGTAGGTGTCCTCAGTCCCCCGCTCTAAAAAACAGGGCCCCACAGATCAATAAAAATTCCTGCTCCTTTGCTCTATAACAGGGGGCCCACAGATCAAAATAGCATGCCCTCGCCCTCCTGCTCTATAAATGGGACGAAATTTTCGTACATGCCCTCAGCCCCTCCTCCCTTATAACGGGGGGAAAAAAAGAAAAACAATAGCAGTCCTCAGTCCTCCGCTCTTAACAGGGCCACAGATCAGATGCATGCCCCTACCCTTTTGCTCTATAACAGGGCCCAAGATCAGATAGAGTCCCCACTCCCCCTCTCTATAACATGGGGCCACAGTGAGATGTTTTTACCAGCTCCCCTGCCTAAACAGGGGGCCACAATCGATAGCTGAATCACTCCTCCTGCCTAAACTGGAACACAATCAATAGCTGTCCCAGCCCCCTGCTCTATAACATGGGGCCCAGATCAGATGATGTCCTCAGCCCTCTGCCTATAACGGGGCCCAAGTCGGGATAGCATTTCTAGATCCCCGGGGTCTATAAAATGGGGCCACAGTCAATAGCTGTTTCAGCCCCTCCTGCTCAAAACAGGGGCCACGTAAATAGATGTCCTCGCCCCTTCTCTGTAACAAAAGGGCAGATCAGATAGATTCCTTACCCTCCTCCCTTATAACATGGAGCCCAATCAGAAGCATGTCCTCAGCCCCCTCCTGCTCTATAACAGGGGCCCAAGTCAATGATGTCCTACTCCCCTGCTTAAAAACAGGGGCCCACAATAGATAGCATGCCCCTCCTCCTCCTGCTCTTAACAGGGGGGCCACAGGAGATAATGTAATCAGCTCCTCCTGTTTATAACTGGGGCCCGATCAGCTAAAAGTCCTCAGCTCCTCCTGCTCTATAACGGGGCCTGCAGATCAGATAGAGTCCTAGCTCCTCCGCCTTAAACGGGGGGCCAAGTAGATAGCATGTCCTCAGCCCCTCCTGCTCTTAACTGGGCCCACAGATCAGTTTAGCATGCCCTCAGCCCTTCCCTGTTATACATGGGCACAGATCGATAGCATTTCTCACTCCCCCTGCTTCTATAACGGGGCCCCCAGATAGATACATGTCCTAGCTCCCCCTGCTTAAAATAGGGGGCCCCAAGTCAGAAAGCATGTATTGCTCCCCCTGCTCTAAAAATGGGGGCCCCCCAAAGATGCATGTCCTCAGCCCACCTTATAAAGGGGCCCAAAACAATAGCATGTCCTCAACTCCCCTGCTCTATAACATGGGCCACAATCTATGAATCCCAGTCATTCTGTCTATAACATGGGGCCACAGAAAAATTTGCATGTCCTCAGCCCCTTTTCTATAAATGGGGCCCAAGATTATTTTGGGTCCCAGCTCATTCTGTCTTTAAAGGGGGCCCCACAAAATCAGATAGCATGCCCAAGCCCTCCCTCTATAACAGGGGGCCCAAAATCAGTAGCTGTCCTCAGCTCCTCCTGTTATCAGGGGCCGGGTTTTAGAAGATATCTGTCTTTTCAGTTTTAATTTTTACGGTTTAATTTCTTCTTAAAGATTTGCTCATGCTTCAGAGAGGAGGTCCCCTGGAGCGGGAGCTGGGGGCAAAAGCCCCCGTCCTCACCGCGCGGAGATTTTTGCCGTTATCTGTCCTGGGCCAAAAAAAAGCAAATCTGGGACGACCCGAATGGGAACTCGGGGCCCTGACCGGCGCAGAAGGAGAAAACCGGGTACTGACACCCCAAAAATTTCACCGTCGTAAGCTTCAGATTTCTCTAAGTCCTCAGGAGCTCGGCTTCGTTCCATGTTTGCCTAAAATATGGACTGCAACCAAAAAATGTAAAATTTATTGTGAAAAACTGTTAAAAGAAAAAAAAACAGATGTCAGAAGATCCCATTGGAGGAGCCCCAGACCTCTTCAGATTTCCAAATATTTATAGAGCCTAAAATTGGCCGTATACTTTTTGGATCCCCTTTCACACGGAGTGCAGAGGGGTGAAAAAAAAATTTAAAAGGTGAATCTTTTTCCCCCTTCTCTATTTAGCCTGTAGGTGGTTTCTCAGCTTCAGGCCCCACCCCCCGTTCAGGCGTGGGGGTTTTTTTTTCTACAGTTCAGGCCCCCTTCCGTTCGGCTGGGGGTTGTTTCCTTTTCGGCTCCCACTTCCTGTTCAGGCTGTGTGGGTTCTACAGCTTCGGGTCCCACTTCCTGTTAGGCTGTGGGGGTTCTACAACTTAGGTCCCATTTATGTTGGCGTGGGTGGTTTTACGCTTCAGGCCCCCTTTCTTGTTCAGGCTGTGGGGGGTTTTTCTACAGTTTCAGGCTCCCACTTCCTGTTCAGGCTGTGGTGGTTCTACAGCTTCAGGCTGCGCTTCCTTTTCAGGTGTGGGTGGTTCTCAGCTTGGCTCCCTTCCTGTTCGGCTGGGGCATTTTTTACAGCGTCCGGCTTGCTTCCTGTTCGGCTATGGGTGGTTCTGCACTTTGGCTCCGCTTCCTTTTCAGACTGGGGCGTTGTAGTGCTTCAGGCCCCTGCTTCGGTTAAAGGAGGGGGTTTCTACAGCATGTAATTTTTTCCATGCTGTTGCTAGTAGCCTGTTTGCGGGTTACGTTTGTCAGCTAGAAAAAATAAACAAACCCCGTGTGCTATAAGGGCAAAAGGACATAGTCACCTTCTACCACTGCTGTGAAGAGAGATGTTGCGGGGAAACCCAGGGCAGCTTCTTTTACGCAAGCAGGGGGATAAGTTTTGCTCTTGCTTGAAGGGAAACAAATCGAAACAAGTATTTTGGTTTAAAAGTTTCAATGTAGTGAGAGCGCCCCTTTAAGTTGATTGCAAACAAAAGTATGGGACCTTGGAATTCAATATCCCCAATCCTTCTTTACCAGACATGATTAGGCAGCAGAGACTTGTACACAGTCGCATGGTTCCTCCCAAAATGACTCCATAAATCTTCTTAACACCAAGTGAAAGCGGCGGCGCCTGTTTAGACTGAGGTGACAGATGGGTCCTGGACATTAGGACTCGTCCATGTGATTTCCCCTTTTAGCAAGAACTCCTGCTCCCAAAAAGGAGAGGTGGGGGAGTTTTTGTGTTTTTTACTCGCTAAATTCACCTGCGGGGGGAGTGCCAAGGGGGAAACCTTTAAAAGTTTTAGTCCATTGATTAGGACATTGCCCTAGGGGGGGCTTAATCCCTTACTGGAGTTAGTAAATTGCTGTAATTTTAAAAAACTTTCCTGTTAAAAAAAATCGTTTTCCCACCAGACTTGATAAAAGAAAAAAGGAGTTTTTCCTTAAAGTAGAAAGGGAAAAAAAATTAAGAGGTTAGAAATCAGGTTTTTAAATAGTGTGTATAGAGGTTAAGTGTTATACATAATAAAAGTTACGTTTTAGTGTTTTACAGATAGAGAACTGATAGAGTTTAAGTTTGCCTATGGCAAAATAGTAAATATAGCAACGTTGCCCTTTGTCTCATTTTTGAACACTTTGGGTGACATGTATGTCCAGGGTTGCGCCTGTATTCTAGTGTCCTTGCAGGGCAAAAACTGGCGCAGCCCAGTTCTCTCGATGTATGAGCAGGCGCACTCCAATAGTAGGTGCATTTAGTGGCACCTGCCGCACTTTGTAACGCGCCCAACATGTGGGGGGGCTCCTCGGGCGTCGCACCACAATCGTATGATTCTGCACACTTATGACTGAAGGATGGCAAAACTGGTCACATTACTGCTGGAACAGCCAGACTAAGGTACAAGGGGTTTACCTGAGCCTGAGGTGTCATAGTGGAACTAGAAAGCACCAAATCTCTGACCCAGAGGAGAGCAGGTTCATAGATTCTGGCGCAGTCTACACTGCTTTAAAGCTACTTAGAACTGGCCTTTATGCGCTTGGATCATACGTCGCCCTATATCTTCCTCACTTCTAATGTCTCATTTCTAACTTTGGGAGGATGAAGACGCCTCTGGGAAGAGACTGCGCTCTAAATCCATGCCGTCCACGCTCGACAAGATCTCCCCGCCAAGGATCTCGCGCAGCCTGGAGTCCTCATGTCCGGTCATTGAAGGTAAACGCACACTTCATGCTAGAAAAACGGGTAAAAAAAATGTATTTAAAGGGGCTGTCTCACTACAAGGATTGCTTTTTATGTTAAAGATCTTGCAAAAACAAGCCACTTTGCAATATATGTCCATTAACAGTATCCTATCTATTCCTAGATATCCCTTCTTTTATGGGCTGCATCAGCTCCTCAGGTTGCTCTAGCTACAACCTGTTTGATCTCTCCTGATAGGCTGCCAGCGCTGGTTGCTATAGCTACAGACCTGGCTTCTACTGCAGCCTAGTAGAAGCCATAAAACACGCCCCTGAATTCAAAGTGAGATCAAGAAAACAGGACTGAGGTAAGATGAATCAATGTAGTGAGACAACCCATTTAAAAGCATAATTCCACATTTAAATTCCAACATTTGGAACGAGAATCTCATGTCAAAAACTGACCCTCTCGGTCTGAGCAGAGCAAGACAATTGTGTGATTTGACTGGGGGTGGGGGAGGGCCTCCAGTGATTGTATGGCAATAATTGTAAAGTCTTGTAGTTTCTCATGAAGGGGTGTCCTCCCAGTAATACATGATGGATGTGAGCTCTGTGGGGTTAGAAGTCTACAGTTTGCAGTGTGTGCTCTGCTATCTTTCTACACCTGTACACAGCCTCTATGATTCTACTTTCAGGAAAAACTGTTCCCCTGCTGCTGCCATTCTGCCCAACCCATGCTGATCTCTACTTCCTGAAGTTTTGTTTAGACCCACATGGAGCAGGTTTCTGTTTCAGGCTCCCACTTCCTGTTCAGGCTATGGGCGGTTCTTCAGCTTCAGGCTCCCACTTCCTGTTCAGGCTGTGGGCGGTTCTACAGCTTCAGGCTCCCACTTCCTGTTCAGGCTATGGGCTGTTCTACAGCTTCAGTAAAGTGAGATTAGTCCGATCTGCTGATTCTATATTTCATGTATTGCCCTGGCGATCTAGTCTATTCTTATCTGTCCCTGTCCAGAGAACAGTGAGGCAATCATTATGTAATTACCTACTATTTGTAATGCATTTTTGGATAGAAATAAATCCTCTTATGCTGTGTGACAATATTCTACACATGAGTAATAGGAGGGCATTGATCCAGATTATCTAGATCATGAAGATACAAAGCAGACGGCTGCACATTGTACACGGATTGCACAGTCCCTACAGGGATTAGGAGAGGGAGATGAGGAGTCTCTCCGCACACAGGGCGTCACCGCGGGGAAGGGGATCCCAGACAAGGAAAGGAATCAATATCCTTACAGAGACCGTCCTACAGTCAGTGATGAAGGTCTGGACTGAGGGTGGAGGGGGGTGGCCTGGATCACATGGACCAGAAATCTCTGGTCAACACGAGAGTCCAAGCCGCCAATGAGGTCATGTGATCTCTCATCACATGGAAGGTGGAGCTGGCACAGCGGACTGATGGATCCCTTGTGGACCATGGCTACTACTGATTGGGCAGTATAGTGAGGTCTGCAGATCGGCCCCGGTGCGGTGAGCAACAGCCCTGGAGAAGATGAAGAGCCTGGACAGGAGAAGTCTTCATTCCTTTATCTATATAGCACCGTTATATACCACAACGCAGCAGAGCCGTCTCAACAGCATAATGGGCCCCTGGGCAGAGCACTGCAGTGGGCCCTGTCCAAATACATGACATCACACCAGGTCATGCCTCGAGCCATCTCCAAGCACACCCATATTATCACGCCACTTATGACTGAACAAGACTGATTGACAGAGCAGGGAGCCTTTGTCTCCCTTCTCCATCATGGTTTTTATTTGTTTGCATATCCTGAACACACGCAAACAGTAAAATAAGCAAAGCCAACCATGGCATTATGGGTATGTTTCTTGTATTCCTGGGACAAACAAACCCCACCTGGGGCCCCTATACTTGTGGGGCCCCCGGGCAACTGCCTAGTGTGCCCAATGGAAAAGATGGCCCTGGTCACAGCTATAATCAACAGCTGCTAAGCCCCTTCTTTAACTCATAAAGACAATCCAAAACAAAATATTCCTTTAAAATATAACTTTTAATTAATAACACTAAAAAATATAGATCCTTATTAAATACGGGAAAACATCCAAAAACAGCCTACTTTCTGTATCCTATGTCTCCTAAACTAGTAGGCATCCCTTCGCGGAGACCCCACCCAACAAGAGCGACCCCGCAGTGCTCCTCATCTCCTCCCTTCCACTGACCCCATATACAGTGTATGTAGAAAACAAACAAGGCCACGAGAAAAAAAGCAGATTGTACCATCATAAACACTAAAATTTAGACAAAATGTAGTGTAAAGTGCAAAAAATACTATCCCCAAAAATCACTATCCCCAGACGCGTTTCATCCCGATCTCAGGGACTCTTCAATGGGGTCCAAATGGGATATGCACACTACTAGATATTATAGAATACACATTATAAATCATACATGAAATTAGTACATAGTACCTCCAGACAGGTATGTCTCAGATGGTATTGCACGAGCTAGTTTGCTGATGCTTCAAGGCTGGTTTGCTGCTCAGGGGCTACTAGAGTGTTAGTGTGTCCAATGTCCCATCGTTTCTTGTATTGCTGGGACAAACAAAACCCCACCTGGGGCCCCTATACTTGTAGGGCCCCCGGGCAACTGCCTAGTGTGCCCAATGGAAAAGATGGCCCGGCAGCGCAGCGCAGAGGTTGTCATTACTTACATTGCTCCCCGTCCCCACTGGGGCTCACAGTCTAAATTCCAAATGAACCTGGAATCTGCATTTCTTTTTGGACTAAGGAAGGAACTGGAGAACCTGGAGGAAACCAACCCACATGGGGAGGGTATACGGAGTCCTTGCAGATGTTGTACTTTGTGGGTTGTGAACCCAAGACCCCAGTGCTGTAAGGCAACAGTGCTTTTCACTGAGCCACCGTGCTGCATCGTGCTAACCACTGAGCCACCGTGCTGCATTGTGCTAACCACTGAGCCATTGTGCTGTACTGTGCTAACCACTGAGCCACTCTGCTGTACTAACTACTCACCACCATACTGCACTGTGCTAGCCACTGAACCCTTGTGCTGTACTGTGCTACCTACCTCGCCACCACGTCTCACTGTGCTAACCACTGAGCCACGTCGCTAACATACTGTGCTAACCACTGAGACCATGTGCTGTACTGTGATATTGAGCCACCATGTTGCACTCTGCTAACCACCGAGCCATGGTGCTGTAATAACTATTGAGCCACCATGTTGCACTGTGCTAACCACTAAGCTGCAGTTTGCTAAACACAGAGCCAATGTGCTACACCGCGCTAACCACGAAGCAACTGTGCTGTACTTACCAATGAGTCACCTTGCTGCACTGTGATAACCACTGAGCCACTGTGTTGAACTGTGCTAACTACCAAGCCACTGTGCTGTACCCTGCTAACAACTTAGCCGATGTGCTGCACTGTGATAACCACCAAGCCACTGTAGTGTACTCACCACCGAGCCACTGTGCTGTACTGTGCTAACCACTGAGCCACCATTCTGTACCATGCTAACAACTGAGCCACTATGCTTCCCATAGCAAGGTTTCTATAGGTCAATCTGTGGAAGGGTCAGTACCTTGAAATTTGAAAAAGGGAGGCAAGAGAGGAAAGTCTGAGAGTGCTCCAACCCGGGATGCTGCACCCGTACCCTAGCCACCATCAGGCAGAGGAGGATGGGGCAGTGCCACAACTGCACCGAATGGGGTCTGACCAGGTTATATGAGATTGACTCCAGTCCTGTGGAAACGAGCAAATGTTCCATAGCAATGGGGCAGCCAGATCTAATGGTATCAGATTGTAGATCATAGGGGCGGGATAGGCACAGTCACTGACATTGGGAGCCGTACCCTGCGGTATTGGTTACCACCTAGGCTGGACACCAGGTTCAGTATAAGTGACGTATACCTACAGTCTGTGCCGGCTTTGTAGAGTTATTCTATTACAGAGGTAAATCATACAGAAAGTGGAGCAGAAAGAAGCAACAAGTGTAGAAAATGTATAAAAATGTATCTGTATCAAAGATGGAGACCAAGAGCTCCCAGTAACATGTAACCCTGCCTGTGTCTCCTGCAGCCCTCCAGCCGCCTCCCATGGAAGTCATAGAGAAGGACCACGTGGAGCCGGCGCATGTGTATGTATAGAAACCTTCACTGCTTCCCTGTGGTCACATTAATGAGATCTCTGAAATAAACTGTAACCATGTAGCCTGAAACGTCCTCCAAGATACAAAGTCCCAGCAACAGTCATCACCTCCCCTGGGATAAAATGGGCACTCGCTGGAGGTCCTAGAGGTCACACGTCAGTGATCATACATGATGACCTTCCCTGGGATAGGTGGACACTCACTGAGCATCCTAGAGGACACACGCACAGTGATCATACATGATGAACTTCCCAGGGATAGATGAAGAGCGGAAAATTGCTAAGAATCCCAGAGGTCACATGTTCAGTGACCATATCTTAGTGACCTTCCCTGGCATAGTGGGCTAAATAGACACTCACTGAGAGTCTTGGAGGTCACACGCTCAGTGATCATACATGATGGCCTTTCCTGGGATAGGTGATGAGTGGACAATTACTGAGGATCCTAGAGGTCACACGCTCAGTGATCATACATGATGACCTTCCCTGGGATAGGTGATGAGTGGACACTCACTGGGGGTCCTGGAGGTCACACATTTATGACCTTCCCTGGGATAGGTGAAGTTTGGACAATCGCTTAGTTACCTAGAGGTCACACACTCAGTGATCATACATGATGACCTTCCCTGGGATAGGTGGACACTCACTGAGAATCCTAGAGGTCACACACTCAGTGATCATACATGATGACCTTCCCTGGGATAGGTGGACACTCACTGAGAATCCTAGAGGTCACACTCTCACTGATCATACATTATGACCTTCCCTGGGATAGGTGGACTCTCTCTGTTTATCCGAGAGTTCACACGATCAATGATCATACATTATGACCTTCCCTGGGATAGGTGGACACTCACTGAGGATCCTAGAGGTCACACGCTCAGTGATCATACATTATGACCTTCCCTGGGATAGGTGGACACTCACTGAGGATCCTAGAGGTCCCACGCTCAGTGATCATACATTATGACCTTCCCTGGGATAGGTGGACACTCACTGAGGATCCTAGAGGTCACACGCTCAGTGATCATACATGATGACCTTCCCTGGGATAGGTGATGAGTCACTAACAATCCTGAGGGTCTCGCGTTCATTGAACCCTTTGGAGTTATCTGGTTTTCTGCATTGATTACTAACAACATGATCTGATTATATCTAAGTCAGAAACATAGACAAATGGAATATAACTAATAACACCAACGGCCGTACTGCTCATGTCCGTTACTGAGTAACACCCACGGGCAGAAAAAGTAAGTTACCCCTTTAGAGTTACCTGGTTTTCTGCATTAACTACTGATAAAATGTGAACTAATTGTATCTAAATCACAATTATAGACAATTGGAATTTAACTAATAACACTCTGACAGACGAACTGCTTATGGCTGTAACTAACCAACATCAACAGGGCAAGGAGAAAAGAGAAGTGACCCCTTTGGAATGACCTGGATTTTTTGCATTGATTTCTAACATATTGGGCCACATGTATGAAAACTGTCTCAGTCTAAAACTCACTTTGTTGCCCATAACAAAAAATCAGAGCGCCCCTTTCATTTCATATAGTACTCTGGAAAAATGAGAGGGGTGCTCTGATTGGTTGCTATGAGCTCTGATTGGTTGCCATGAGCATCAAAGTGAGTTTTTGACCTAGACAGTTTTCATACATGTGGCCCATTATGTTAGTAATTAATGCAAAAATCCAGATAATTCCAAAGGGTTCTCGTCTCTTTTCTCCCTGACTTGTTGATGTTGGTTAATTAAAGCCATTTATGCATCTAAATCACAATAATAGGGAATCACAATGTAACTAATAACACAGACGGCTGTAGCGCTCATGGCTTTTACTGAGTAACATCCACAGTGCAGGGAGAAAAGGGAAGTGACCCCTTTGCTATTACCTGGCCTTATGCATTGATTACTGATATAATATGTCTGATTGTATCGGTCACAATTATAGACAAACACAATGTAACTAATAACACCAACAGCCGTACTGCTCATGTCCATTAATGAGTAACATCCACAGACAGAAAAAATAAGTGACCCCTTAGCTATTATCTGGCCTTCCACATTGAATACTAATATAACGTGTCTCTTTGTATCGGTCACAATTATAGACAAACACAATGTAACTAATAACACCGACGGCTGTAGCACTCATGTCTTATACTGGGTAACATCCACAGGCAGAAAAAGTAAGTGAACCCTTTAGAGGTACCTGGCTTTCTGCATTCATTACTGATACAATTAATTCATATTTTATCTGAATCACAATTATAGACAAACAGAATTTAACTAATAACACTCTGACAGACGTACTGCTCATGGCTGTAATTAACCAACATCAACAGTGCAGGGAGAAAAGAGAAGTGAACCCTTCAGCATTACCTGGCCTTCTGCATTGATTACTGAAATAATGTGTCTGATTGTATCGGTCACAATTATAGAGAAATACAATGTAACTTATAACACAGACGGCTGTAGCACTCATGGCTTATATTGGGTAACATCCACAGGGCAGGGAGAAAGGGGAAGTGATTACTGATATAATGTGTCTGATTGTCTATAACTGTATCCGATACAATCAGACACATTATATCAGTAATCACTTCCCTTTTCTCCCTGCACTGTGGATGTTACCCAATATAAGCCATGAGTGCTACAGCCGTCTGTGTTATAAGTTACATTGTATTTCTCTATAATTGTAACCGATCCAATCAGACACATTATATCAGTAATCAATGCAGAAGGTCATGTAATGCTGAAGGGGACACTTCTCTTTTCTCCCTGCTCTGTGGATGTTACTCAGTAAAATCCATGAGCGCTACAGCCATCTGTGTTATTAGTTACATTACGATTCCCTATGAATTAGATGCATAAATGGCTTCAATTAACCAACATCAACAGGGCAGGGAGAAAAGAGAAGTGAACCCTAAAAGCCATGAGTGCTATAACTGTCTGTGTTATTAGTTACAATGTGTTTGTCTATAATGGTAACTGATACAAACACATTGTAACTAATAACACAGACATTTGTGCCCTAGTGCAAAAAGCGAAATAGAGGCCCGCCAGTTACCATGCAGAATTTGCAATACTGGTTTCTTCTTATGTGGCAGAAGGGCTTTTGAGCCCCTTGAGGCTGCAGGGCCCAGTAGTGACTGCTACCTCTGCACCCCTTGTAGTTACGCCCATGACTGCAGGTGTGCTACGACTGGCAGCACTGAATGGATGGTGAGTAGGGAGACATCTGATTGGCGAGATGAACGGTAACGCCCAGTTGTCAATTTATTCATATAGTTCCCAAGGAATAACAGAGGAATGGTAAATGCAGGACCAGGACCAGGAAGATGGGTAGGTGAAGGTAGGCGACCACCTAGGGTGGCACAAGGAGGCATGGAGTGGACTGAATTTTCCATTTGGGGGCACTTTGTACCTTATTTGCCTAGGGCACCAGAATACTTTGCCCCAGCCCCGCACAGGACACTCCAGAACTGATATTTCAGGCGAGAGATTTTTTTTAAAGGGAACCTGTCACATAGGTGATGCCCCCCCTTGCTGAGGACAGCACAAGCCAGTGTCAGACCTGCTGTTTCCAGCGCTGTGCCCCTTATTCTGTAGGATGCTGGAGTTTTAGAGCATTTACCACTCAAACCTTATTCACCAACGTCTATCCCCGCCCACTGAAGTTATTCACATGTTTCAATCTATTCAAAGTACTAGGTTTATCAGTTGAAGTGGGCGGGGCTAGCCTCAGATGGGCGGGGTTTGAAAAAAAAATGACTCTTTGAATGACTCTTCGAATGACTCTTCTGGCTGAAAACTGCAGATTTGAGCATTAAATACACAAAACCTTCTGCATCTTACAGAGTAAGGGACCCAACGCTGGGAATAGCAGGTCTGACACTGGCTTGTACTGTCCTCAGCAGGGTGTGGGCATAACCTATGTGACAGGTTCCCTTTAAAAAAAAAACTCTCGCCTGAAATATCAGTGCTTAAGCGTCCTGTGCGGGGCTGGGGGCAAAGTATTCTGGTGCCCTAGGCCCTTTCATGCACTTTTTTGGCCACATTGTAAATCATATGTAACAAGTGCATTTCTTTTATGTATTTTTTTAAATGCATTTTTGAAGTTGTAATGAGACGTCTATGGGGAAAAAATGCCAGAAAAAGAGTGCAAAACGCCCACAACAATGTATACAGGACGTTCACAATACTTGACTATACACTTTAATAACCGGTTTCAGTATTTTTTGTCAAAAAAAGCACAAAAAAGTAAAAAAAAGAATAAAAAATCAAAATGCAGATAAAAGCTGCAAAACCTTCAAATTCAAACTATAGGAACAATGAACGGGTTTTCTTCTTTGCAGACTATTTGTGCAACAAGTTCTCCAAGAGCTGAAACAGTATCATGGGTATGTGCTTCATTTTCTGTTATGTCAATGTTCAGATTGGGTGCGGCCGCCCCCGTGGTGAGGTCAGGGCGAGACGGATACAGATGATATACTGTGCATAGAGCGGCCGCATCATGAATATAGGGTACAAGGTGCTGGCGGAGAGCGGCCGCCTGCACCAATAGACGCGGCTCCAAAATATCCAGAATAATACATTGTATCTAAAAGATAAAGACTCCTGCAATATAGACAGAACTGGGACGTACTGGGAGGATGGTTGTACTGGGCACTGACTGTAAGCGGTCAGCAGTGTACTCTATACTGGTAATGTGTTACTATCATTGTTGTATGAAATGTTACTGTTTTACTTTATCTGTTTAGAACCAGAAATAAACAAGAAGGGAGCGGGGAGCCGAAGCAAAACCTCACCTGGTTCGAGTTCCTATCAAACGAGTGGGTAATTTATCTGCAGTCTAACAATTGTATAAAGTGAAGGTTTATGGGAAAGAGCTGAGGAGCTCACTAGCGCCATCTATACAGGGTGAAAGTATCAGAACAGGAGTGGAAAAGTTCAGCATAAGGAGTGTAATGTATTTGCAACGGATTAAGGAGTGCAATGTATTAGCATACAGGAGTATACAGGTTGCAAAGTATTCATACAGGAGTATACAGGTGTAAGATTTGATACAGGGGTTTAAAGGGGTGCAATGTATTTGAACCCCGGGGTATACAGGGTGTATGTATTTGTATACAGGAGTCAATGATAGCATACAGGATATAAGGAGTGTAAAGTATTAGTATACAGGGGTGCAAAGTATTGTACAGGAGTATACAGGAGTGTAAGTATTATTAAACAGGGGTATCGGAGTGTATGTATTAGCAACAGGAGTATCAGGGTGTAAGTATTAGTTACAGGAATGTAAGGGGGTGTAAAGTATTTGTATAAGGAGTGTAATGTTTAGCATACAGGAGAAAACGAGATGTAAAATATAGTATACGGGAGTGTAATGTATTTTTACGGATATAAAGGAGTGAATGTTTAGTATCAGAGGTAATGTATTAGATACAAAAGTATACAGGAGTGTAATTGTATTAGCATACAGGAGTAACAGAGTATAATATTTAGCATACAGGATATACAGGTAAATGTTTAGTATACAGGGGTTACAGAGTATAATGTATTTGCATAAAAGAGTAAACAGGGTGTAATGTATTAAAATAAGGAGTGTAATGTACTAGCAACCGGAGTATAAGGAGTGTAATGTATTAGCATACAGGAGTGTATTTTACTAGCTTACAGGAGTATACAGGAGTGTAAGGGATTAGTATAGGGGGTGTAATGTATTTAGTATACAGGGGTATACAGGAGTGTAATGTATTAGCATACAGGAGTATACAGGAGTGCAATATATTTGTATACAGGAGTATAATGTACTAGCATACAGGAGTATACAGGGTGTAATGTATTTGTATACAGGAGTGCAATGTTTTTAGCTAAAGGAGATACAGGAGTGTAATGTAATTTGTATACAGGGTGTAATGTATTAGTATTCAGGAGTATACAGGAGTGTAATGTATTAGCATTACAGGAGTTTTAATGTATTAGTATACAGGGTATACAGGAGTGTTTAATGTATTAGTATACAGGAATGTTACAGAGTGTAATGTATTAGATACAGGGGTGTAATGTACTTAGAATACAGGAGTATACAGGGGGTGTAATTGTATTTAGTATACAGGAGTTAATGTATTAGTATTACAGGGGTTAAAAGGAGTATAATGTATTAGCATACAGGAGTTACAGGAGTGTAATGTATTAGCATACAGTATACGGAGTGTAATGTATTAATAAAGGAGTATACAGGTGTGTAATGTATTAGTAAACCCGGGTGTTTAAAATATAGTTACAGGAGTGTAATGTATTAGCATACAAGAGTTCAGGAGTGTAATGTATTAGCATACAGGAGTGTAAAAGTACTAGCATACAGGAGTATTACAGGAGTTGTAATGTATTAGCATTTCAGGAGTGTAATTTTATTACATACAGGAGTTATACAGGGAAATTAATGTATTAGTAACGGGTATAAGGAGTATAAAGTATTAGCATACAGGCGTATACAGGAGTGTAATGTATTAGAAAACAGGAGTGTAATGTACTAGCATCCAGAAATAACAGGAGTGTAATGATTTAGCATACAGGGGGTTGAAATGTAAATTTGATACAGGGGTAAAACAGGAGTGTAATGTATTAGCATACAGGAGTATACAGAGTGAATTTTGTATAGGTATAATGTACTAGCATACAGGAGTATACAGGAGTGTAATGTATTAGCATACAGGAGTGTACGGCAGTGTAAATGTAAATTTGCATACAGGAGTATATCAGGAGTGTTTAAAGTATTAGCATACAAGAGTATACAGGAGTGTAATGTATTAGCATACAGGAGTATAATGTATTAGTATACAGGAGTATACAGGAGTGTAATGTATCAGCATACAGGAGTGTAGAGGTGTATTGTAATATATTATTAACTGTAAAAAAGTATACAAGTTATCATTTAATAGGTGTAAAAAATAGTGAAAAAGAATAAAATAAACTAAAAATAAGTATTTAATTTAAAAATTATTGTGCATACATTACACACCAAAACAAAACCTACACATATGATGTATCCACTCGACCAAAATAACCTGTAGAACTGATAGAACAGAATATTTAGTGTGAAATGTGAACGGTGTAAAAAATAATTTTAAAAAACAAATGTAGAAATCCGCTCTTTTTATGCTCACGCTGCAAAAGTATTTTTTTTAAAAATTATGCAGTAACTTATATGTAAACATAAATTATGTCCTGAAAACTTCTCACGTATAAAACAAGTCTTCAGACAACTGCACTACTGAAAAAATAGAAAAGTTGTGACTGTTGAAACGCAGAGAGATAAAAAAAATAAAAAATTATGGACTTTACAGGCCGGGTGTTTAAAGAGAACCTGTCCCATAGGTGATGCCCCTCTTGCTGAGGGCAGCACAAGCCAGTGTCAGAGCTGCTGTTTCCAGCACTGTGTTCCTTATTCTGTAAGATGCAACAGTTTTAGAGCATTTATGCCTCAAATCTTATTCATGAGCAGATGTTAGCCCCGCCCACCAAAGGCTAGGCCCGCCCACTGACAGTTATTCACATGTTTCTACCTATTCAAAGTAATAGGTTTATCAGTTGAGGTGGGCGGGGCTAGCCTCAGATGGGCGGGGTTTGAAAAAAAACTGGCTCTTCTGTCATCTCTTCTGCAGATTTGAGCATTAAATACACGAAAACTGCAGCATCTTACAGAATAAGCGACACAGCGCTGGAAACAGCAGGTCTGACACTGGCTTGTGCTGCCCTCAGCAAGGGGGGCAAAAACTATGTGACAGGATCTCTTTAAGGGGTTCACTTAGGAAAGTGGCGGAGACCAGGAAAAAATAGAAACCTAAAAAAGTCTTCTGTGCATGTTCAGAGCCTCCTGATGAAGCCTCTCAGATCTACTAGATGTTGCATCGCGCTCACGCATTTCATTCCTCTTCCCTCACATAAAGGACAGAGGACACAGGGAAACCTGAGAAAGTGGAGAGAGGAACAAAAGTCAAAAGAAGGCTCAGCTCCCTGAAGAACAGGGTGACCGGGTCCTGGCAAAAAGATAAGGTACAAAAATGGGTGTAAGGGGTCAATAATGGCTGCAAATAGGATATATGTATTCTGTATTGTTCTGCTATTGGTCAGAGAAGCCCTGAGCCCATGGAGGGGTCACTTTCATTTCTTCCATCAGTTTATAGAGAAATATCACTCTTCCTCCCTCTCAAACCCCGTATTCACTTGATCTGTGCACTGGGAAGTTAGGATTTTGTAGGAGCAGGAAGTCATTGTGTAAGTGTTGAAGTTTATTATGTATTTTTTTCTCTTTTCTGCAAGAGAAATTGACCCTTTAATCCTCAGTGTTTACTTCCAGTATATAAAAACTGTACTGGAAGGAGCCTTGGACCTGTATGTCAAGGCTCGGACCGGACAACAATGGAGCAGGAAAACCGATGATTGGCCCCTGGGTATAGCAGGTCTGGAGCTGTTTTTCAAGGAGAAAAAGGCAGAGAAAGAGAGGAAGCAAGCAAGAGTTCTGTGCAAGAGCTGTAGAAGGGGCCCAAAGACCACCTCCACTTTTGAGTCCCAAGAATCACCTTCACAGGTGGTCCCAAGAATCATCTCCAATGGTGGCCCCATGAGTCATCTCCACTGGTGGACCCCACGAGTCATTGCCACTTGTGGCCCCAAGAATCATCTCCACTCGTGGGGCCCACGAGTCATTGCCACTTGTGGCCCCAAGAATCATCTCCACTGGTGGGCCCCAAGAATCACCTCCATTGGTCGACCCCACGAGTCATCGCCACTGCTGGGCCCAAAAATCTACTCTACTGGTGGGACCCCAGTATCACCTCTACTAGTGGAGTCCAAGAATCGCCTCCACTGGTGAGCCCCAAGAATCATCTCCACTGGTGGGCCCAAGAATCAACTCCACTGGTGGGAGCCAAGAATCATCTTCACTGGTGGGAGCCAAGAATCATCTTCACTGGTGGCCCCAAGAATCATCTCCTCTGGTGGCCCCAAGAATCTTTTTCACTGGTGGCCCCAAGAATCATCTCCACTGGTGGGTACCAAGAATCAACTCCACTGGTGGGCCCCCAGAATCAACTCCACTGGTGGGCCCCCAAGAATCACCTCCACTGGTGGGCCCCAAGAATCAACTACACTGGTGGCCCAAAGGATCAACTCCACTGGTGGCCCCAAGAATCACCTCCACTGGTGGGCCCCATGAATCATCTCCACTGGTGGGCCCCATGAATCATCTCCACTGGTAGGCCCCAAGAATCAACTCCACTGATAGGCCCCAATAATCAACTCAACTGGTGGCCCCAAGAATCAACTCCACTGGTGGGCCTCAAGAATCAGCTCCACTGGTGGCCGCAAGAACCAACTCCACTGGTGGGCCCCATGAACCCCAGTGCAACTCTGTGTATGTCTCTTATATGACGAGGACAGGTGATTTTTATCTACTGGAAGTAAACAATGACTCCAAGCAGAGATTTTGAGAAACATAAGAAGTTGATGCAGAAAATATATATAAACAGTGAGTAATTGTATTTTGATAAAACCCCTTTGTAGGTTGTTGATCACATGACCCAGTCCCGTCACCTCCTTAGCTTTTCGGCACAGACCTGACGCTCAGGGTTGTAGATAAGTTTCGCTCCATAGAAGTTACAGAAAGTTCTGCTAAAGATGAGACAACATGAGCGGAATAGCTTTGTGTTCCCGGAGCTCGGCCGCTCAGATGTCCAATTAGGCCAATAAATCCAGGCACTTGTGATGCGACCGCGCCGTGTGACTCTCCCCTTCTTGTCTTCTAGGGTAAGATGAAAGAGCAGCAGAAGGAGAAGGGCAGAGATCTAAAGGACACGTGGATAAGTGCCAGTGGGCATGAGCTGGTGCCGGGCTGCTTCTCAAGTCACGCCAAATGCACTTTATGCACCAGGTCACTTGTAAATAGGCGCGGACTACAGTGCATGCGTGAGTAGGCACCGCTTGTCTGCTGGATATGCGGGCACCGCTTGTCTGCTGGAAGGGTGGGCACCGCTTGTCTGCTGGAAGGGTGGGCATCACTTGTCTGCTGGAAGGGTGGGCACCGCTTGTCTGCTGGAAGGGTGGGCATCGCTTGTCTGCTGGAAGGGTGGGGGCCCCGCTTGTCTGCTGGAAGGGTGGGCACCGCTTGTCTGCTGGAAGGGAGGGCATCGCTTGTCTGCTGGAAGGGTGGGCACCCCTTATCTGCTGGATATGCGGGCATCACTTGTCTGCTGGAAGGGTGGGCAACGCTTGTCTGCGGGAAGGGAGGACATTGCTTGTCTGCTGGAAGGGTGGGCTTCGCTTGTCTGCTGGATGTGCGTGCACCGCTTGTCTGCTGGAAGGGTGGGCACCGCTTGTCTGCTGGATGTGCGTGCACCGCTTGTCTGCTGGAAGGGTGGCCACCGGTTGTCTGCTGGACGGGTGGGCATCGCTTGTCTGCGGGAAGGGAGGGCACCGCTTGTCTGCTGGATGTGCGTGCATCACTTGTCTGCTAGAAGGGTGGGCACCGCTTGTCTGCTGGATGTGCGTGCATCACTTGTCTGCTAGAAGGGTGGGCACCGCTTGTCTGCTGGAAGGGTGGGCACCGCTTATCTGCTGGAAGGGTGGGCACCACTTGTCTGCTGGATATGCGGGCACCGCTTGTCTGCTGGATTATGCGGGCACCGCTTGTCTGCTGGAAGGGTGGGCACTGCTTGTCTGCTGGATGTGCGTGCATCACTTGTCTGCTGGAAGGGGGGCACGCTTGTCTGCTGTATGGGTGGGCACCGCTTGTCTGCTGGATGGGTGGGCACCGCTTATCTGCTGGAAGGGTGGGCACCGCTTGTCTGCTGGAAGGGTGGGCATCGCTTGTCTGCTAGAAGGGTGGGCACCGCTTGTCTGCTGGAAGGGTGGGCACCGCTTGTCTGCTGGAAGGGTGGGCACCGCTTGTCTGCTGGAAGGGTGGGCATCACTTGTCTGCTAGAAGGGTAGGCATCGCTTGTCTGCTGGAAGGGTGGGCACCGCTTGTCTGCTGGAAGGGTGGGCACCGTTTACTGCGGAAGGTGGGCACCGCTTGTCTGCTGGAAGGTTTTGGTACCGCTTGTCTGCTGGAAAGGTGGGCACCGCTTGTCTGCTGGATGTGTGTGCATCGCTTGTCTGCTGGAAGGGTGGGCACCGCTTGTCTGCTGGATGTGCGTGCATCACTTGTCTGCTAGAAGGGTGGGCACCGCTTGTCTGCTGGAAGGGTGGGCATCGCTTGTCTGCTGGAAGGGTGGGCAACGCTTGTCTGCTGGAAGGCGGGCATCGCTTGTCTGCTGGAAGGGTGGGCAACGCTTGCTTGCTAGAAGGGTGGGCACCGCTTATCTGCTGGAAGGGTGGGCATCGCCACATTGCATTTCCTTCCTTATTTAATTTCTGTTCCTAATCTCTGTTCCTATGTTCTGGCTTTCTCTAAATATCCAATCTTGCTTTCCAAAGACCCAGTGGGTCAAAAGCAAATTGAGGATTTGTTACTTCCAATAGAGGGCGCTTGAGCTTCTCAGCTCCTTTCCCATAATGCCTTGTTATATACCTTTATATTGTAAGCAGAATGAACTAATGACTCATAGTCCATTCACTCGACCGGTCAGTAGAACAGAATTTTCTATTTTATTCAGGCTAGAAAAAAACATATTGAATCAGAATTCCCATTACTCTATTGTACAATCATGAATACAGCGAGAAATAAATTGCCCGTTGTATGTCTACACAGTGTTAGATAAAGAAAGTACACCCGCCTTCAGTGATGGTTTTAGTTAGGGCCTTAAAGGGGTTTAAAAAAAAAAAATTACAAATGGCTCATCAGAGTCTTCACTCATCTCCCTGTGATGTTTTCTGTTGGACTTTTCCTGTGCTGTAAAGAGCCTCCCTTCTCTGCAGTCCAGCAGCAGTGTTTCTTCTGCTGTAAGTCACCTCCCTTTCCCTGTAGCCAGACAACAGTATCTCCTGTAGGAAAGCTGTTAAATGTCTAACTTGACTCTTCATTCATCTCCCTTTAATGGGTTATGTGTAATTTGTGCATTTCCTGTGCTGTATGTCACCTCCCTTCTCTGCAGCTGATCAGCAGCATTTCTTGTGCTGTATGTCACATCCCTTCTCTGTAGCTGAGCAGCAGCATTTCCTGTGCTGTATGTCACCTTCCTTTCTCTATAGCTAAGAAGCAGTATTTCCTGTGCTGTATGTCACCTCCCTTCTCTGCAGTTGAGCAGCAGCATTTCCTTTGCTGCATGTCCCCTCCCATCTCTGCAGCTGAGCAGCAGCATTTCCTGAACTGTATGTCACCTCCCTTCTCTGCAGCAGCATTTCCTGTGCTGTATGTCTCTTCCCTTCTCTGCAGCGGAGCAGCAGCATTTCCTGTGCTGTATGTCACCTTCCTTCTCTGCAGCTGAGCAGCAGCATTTCCTGTGCTGTATGTCACCTTCCTTCTCTGCTGCTCAGTAGCAGCATTTCCTGTGCTGTATGTCACCTACCTTCTCTGCAGCTGAGCAGAAGATTTTCCTGTGCTGTATGTCACCTCAATTCTCTGCAGCTGAGCAGCAGCATTTCCTGTGCTGTATGGAGCCTCCCTTCTCTGCAGCTGAGAAGCAACATTTCCTGTGCTGTATGGAGCCTCCCTTCTCTGCAACTGAGCAGCAGCATTTCCTGTGCTGTATGGAGCCTCCCTTCTCTGCAGCTGAGCAGCAGCATTTCCTGTGCTCTGTGTAGCCTCCTTTCTCTGAAGCTGAGCAGCGGCATTTCCTGTGCTGTATGCGACCTCCATTCTCTGCAGCTGATCTGCAGCATTTCCTGTGCTGTATGTCACCTCAATTCTCTGCAGCCGAGCAGCAGCATTTCCTGTGCTGTATGTCACCTCCCTTCTCTGCAGCCGAGCAGCAGCAATTTCCTGTGCTGTATGTCACCTCCCTTCTCTGCAGCTGAGCAGCAGCATTCCTGTGTTGTATGCTGCCTCCCTTCTCTGCAGCATTTGCTGTGCTGTATGTCTCCTCCCTTCTCTGCAGTTGAGCAGCAGCATTTCCTGTGCTGTATGTCACCTCCCTTCTCTGCAGCTGAGCAGCAGTATTCCTGTGCTTTATGTCACCTCCCTTCCCTGCAGCATTTCCTGTGCTGTATGTCAACTCACTTCTCTGCAGAACAGCAGCAGAATTTCCTGAGCTGTATGTCACCTCCCTTCTCTGCAGCTGAGCAGCAGCATTTCCTGTGCTGTATGTCACCTCTCTTCTCTGCAGCTGAGCAGCAGTATTTCTTGTGCTGTATGTCACCTCCCTTCTCTGCAGTTAAGCAGCAGTATTTCCTGTGCTGTATGTCACCTCTCATCTCTGAAGCTAAACAGCAGTATTTCATGTGCTGTATGTCACCTCCCTTCTCTGCAGCTGAGCAGCAACATTTCCTGTGCTGTATGTCACCTCCCTTCTCTGCAGCTCAGTAACAGTATTTCCTGTTCTGTATGTCGCCTCCCATTTCTGTAGCAGAGCAGCAACATATCCTGAGCTGTATGTTGCCTCTCTTCCCTGCTGCAGCATATCATGTACTGTTTGTTGCCTCCCTGCTCTGCAGCCGAGTAGCAGCAACTTCTTTATTAAAGCTGTTAAATGTCTAACTTAAAGGGGTTGTCTCACTACAGGGATCGCTGCTGCTTTTTATGTTAAAAGATCTTGCAAAAACAAGTCACTTGGCAATGTATTTCCATTAACAGTGGTTAATGGTCCCGACTTTTCCATTTTATCTCCTTGATCATTTTTGCTTTCACCCGTCTTCTGCTGGAATGTCTGCCACGTCTGTGGCGTCACTACGTGTAAGCCTAGCTTAAGTCGCTGGA
This sequence comes from Phyllomedusa bahiana, assembly GCA_025379985.1. Classification (NCBI taxonomy): domain Eukaryota; kingdom Metazoa; phylum Chordata; class Amphibia; order Anura; family Hylidae; genus Phyllomedusa; species Phyllomedusa bahiana. The sequence continues at coordinate 23,215 of JAODAL010030196.1, read as the reverse complement.
CAAATTCAGTTGCAGACTGGTGCTCATCGCGGTCTCATGACTGCAAATTGTCCAAGCCCAAATTATCACCTCTCTACCACCAGTGCAGATGGACGGTATTGGGGGTTTGTGGGAGTGAATGGAAAATACCGGTCAGTTACTGGGGTGTGAAGGAGACGTTTGGGTGACCAAGTGCACGGAATAGCGGTATTAACCAGAGAGGTCTCACAACTCCCTGCCTGACAGAGCCAAGGATTTAGGGGGACATGAATGAAAACTGTCCAGGTCTAAGACTTTCTTTGTTGCCCATAGGAACCATTCAGAGCCCATAGCCACCAATCAGAGCCCATAGACACCAGAGCCCATAGCCACCAATCAGAGCCCATAGCCACCAATCAGAGCTCACAGCCACCAATCAGAGCCCATAAGCCAACCAATCAGAGCCCATAGCCACCAATCAGAGCCCACAGAAACCAATCAGCTCATAGCCAACAATCAGAGCCCATAGCCACCAATCAGAGCCCATAGCCACCAGTCAGAGCTCATAGCCACCAATCAGAGCCCATAACAACCAATCAGATCCCTCCCTCTTCATATAGTGCTCTGAGAAAATGAAAGGGGAGTTCTGTTATGGGCAACAAAGAAAGTCTTAGACCTGGACAGTTTGCATACATGTCGCCCCTGGTATCTAGAAATCTGCCATTAAACCTATTGGTGCAGAGTTTCCCTTTTCCCATTGAAATCAATGTGAAAAAACCACTGTAAAATATACAAGAAATCTGCAAGAAAACTCACAACAATGGGGGCATTGATTGTGCTTATTTTCTACAGAACATTTGTAACGGATGAGCCTTGTGTGAATATTCCCTATAGAACAGCAAAGCAGATCTGCCAGGGAGATTCCAACTGAACAGGCTCCAATGCCCAGTGCTCCATGCAGCCTCTATGCTTACAGTACAAGCTCCATATGGAAGGTCTTCTTCACTAGAAGCCTTGTATCTATAGGAGAATATCTCTGGACACGTAATGACTAATGGAACCTGTATGGCAGTGCACAGCTCTCTATGCACTATGGTCCAGGCCAGAGGCATAACTTCAAGCTCTGGGACCCTAGTGCAAAAAGTGTAATTGGGCCCCCCAGTTACCATGCGGCATTTACAATACTGGTATCTTCTTAGGTGGCAGAAGGGCTTTTGAGCCCCCTAAGGCTGCAGGGCCCGGTAGCGACTGCTACCGCTGCACCCCCTGTAGCTACGCCCCTGGTCCAGGCTCCATATGTAAGAAGGTCTTTTTCACTAGAAGCATGACATCTATAGAATATCTCTGTACACATGGTGACTGATGAAACTTGTATGGCAGTGTCCAGCGCCCCATGCTGTCTCTATGCAATACAGTACAGTCTCCATATGTAAGAAGGTCTTCTCCCCTAGAAGCCTTAGATCTATAGGAGAATATCTCTGTACACATTGTGACTGATGAAACCTGTATGGTGGTGTCCACCGCCCCATGCAGCCTTTATGCACTACAATACAGGCGCCATATATAAGAAGGTCTTCTTCACTAGATGGCACCTATAGAAGAAAATCTCTGTACACATGGTGACTGATTAAACCTGTATGGTGGTGCACAGAGATCCATGCAGCCTCTATCTATAATACAGGCGCCATATGTAAGAAGGTCTTCTCTCCTAGAAGCCTTGGATCTATAGGAGAATATCTCTGTACACATGGTGACTGATGGAACCTGTATGGTGGTGCACAGCGCTCCATGCAGTCTCTATACACTATGGTACAGGCTCCATATATAAGAAGGTCTTCTCCCCTAGAAGCCTTGGATCTATAGGAGAATATCTCTGTACACATGGTGACTGATGAAACCTGTATGGTGGTGCACAGCGCTCCATGCAGTCTCTATACACTATGGTACAGGCTCCATATGTAAGGAGGGCTTCTCCCCTAGAATCATGGCATCTATAGGAGAATATCTCTGTACACATGGTGACTGATGAAACCTGTATGGTGGTGCACAGCGCTCCATGCAGTCTCTATACACTATGGTACAGGCTCCATATGTAAGGAGGGCTTCTCCCCTAGAAGTCTGGCATCTATAGGAGAATATCTCTGTACATATGGTGATCATCGAATACTGTATTAAAGTACACAGCCCCATGTAAGGAGGTTTTCTTCCCTAAAGCATTGCATATAAAGGAGAACATCACTGATGGAAGCTGTAAGGTGGTGCCCAGTGCTCCATGCTGTCTCTATGCACAACAGTTCAGGCTCCATAGGGAGGTTTTCTCCCATATGAAGATATGGTGACTGATGGAAGCTGTATGGCGGTGCACAGCACACCATGCAGCCTTTATGCACTATCGTACAGGCTCTATGTGGAATCCATGTGCATGCAGGGCTGTGGAATTAGTAAGCCAAACCTCCGACTCCTCAATATCCCTAACTCCACAAAAACGGACACGGACTCCCATATGGATACGTGCTCACTAATGAAACCTGTATGGTGGTGCCCAGTGCTCCATGCAGTCTCTATACACTATAGTACAAGCTCCATATGTAAGGAGGGCTTCTCCCCTAGAAGCATGGCATCTACAGGAGAGTATCTCTGTATATATGGTGACTGATGAAACCTGTATGGTGGTGCCCAGCGGTCCATGCAGTCTCTATACACTATGGTACAACTTCCATATATAAGGATGGCTTCTCTCCTAGAAGCATGGCATCTATAGGAGAGTATCTCTGTACATATGGTGACTGTTGAAACCTGTATGGTGGTGTCCAGCACTCCATGCTGTCTCTATGCAATACAGTACAGGCTCCATATGTAAGGAGGGCTTCTCCCCTAGAATCATGGCATCTATAGGAGAGTATCTCTGTACATATGGTGACTGATGAAACCTGTTTGGCAGTGCCCAGTGTTCCATGCGGTCTCTATACACTATGGTACAGGCTCCATAAGGAGGTTTTCTTCCATATGTAGATATGATAACTGATAGAAGCTGCATGGCGGTGCACAGCGCTCATTGCAGCCTTTATGGACGATAGTACAACGGCAATATGTAAGAAGGTCTCTCTCCCAGACGCCTGGCATGTAGAGCAGAATATCTCTGTACACATAATCATACCTCCCAACTGTCCCTATTTTTAACCCTTGTCCCTCTGTTCCTCTTAGGTCTATAAATGTCCCTCTTTTTCATTTGGGAAATAGATTTTCATCAATAAACTGACTTTCTTGCTTTAAAAAGTATCTGATTGCTTCGTAGCTGTAGATTACATAACAACTTACTTAGTATTTCGTCATTGGATACAATACAATCCTGAAAATGTCTCCCTTTTTGGCAATCTAAAAAGTTGGCAGGTACGTGGTTGGGCGTGTCTTTGTGTGATGTCACATGTTTGGGTGTGATTGGAGGCGTGGCCTGATGTGTCCTTCTTTGCAAAATCTAAAAGTTGGGAGGTATAATGACTGATGGAACCTACATGACAGTGCCCAGCGCCCCATGGTGTCTCTATAAACTACAGTACAGGAGCCTTAATAAATCACATCACCAGGTGTTACAGGGGTTCTCTCATCAGACAGCCCTTGTCTATATACTCTCTCAGTCATAAGGGGGCACCCATTTGGGATCTCCTCCAGTAACCAGGGTGGAGAAACATACCACATACAGTGTAAGGACAGTAATGACAGTTATATAATGGGTGACCCCTATTGGTCCTTATATAAAACAAAATCACTTTCCCCCCAAAACCTGCTCTGCTACGGAGGCTCCGGTGGGGTGAATGTGAAATGTCGCATTACGCCCGGTTCCTCCACAGCTGAGGGTTTGGGATATTTTTTTTAGACTTCTTTTTGGTTAGAGACCCCCTTTACCATCTCCTTCCTGCCAGTGTGGTGTGCAGGGACCTCTAGTGGTCAGGACAGTATCTGCCCCTTGTCCCGCATCTACCTGTCTGCGGTTTTATAACCCCCTCCACCCTCAGTTCGTATATAACGCAGGCCATGTCCTGCCAGTCTGTACGTGGCTCTGTCCCTCAGTCCGTGCGGCTTTGGCGCAGCCTGTCCCCCTCCTGCACAGATATGGATGCGGCAGGTGACCCCAAACCCCCCTGTTCACACTAGCGTCTTCCTCCGCGGCCCCATTCCTGAATATAGTCACGTATTATCCAAGCAGGTAAAATATACAGACACCGCCCCCCTCCACCTCCCCAGGACCGGAAATGCCCCTCCCCCCTCACTTCCGCTTCCCGGTGATCCCGTCAGGTGGAGTCCAGTGTCCTCGGAGGCAGCGGGACAGGTAACGCTGGGGTGCGGGGTTTTCGTGGTGGGGGTGAAGCTCGGTGGAGGGGGGCACGGAGCAGCCTTATTATGGGGGCAGCTGTAGAGCGCTGGGGGGTGGTATACAGCCGCTGCCTACGTCACCGCTCCCCGGTCAGCGCCGTTACCTGTGCGGGGAGCTGCCCCCGTCTCCATGACAACTGCCGGCGCCGCGCGCTGCTGGGAAGGAAACATGTAACAATCTCCTCTCTGCGCTGTACAGGAAGCCTGCGGGGGGCGCTAGTGGCTGCTCCGCCAAATCAGCTGCAAGTGTGGCCCCAGCATGGGGGGAGGGGCTCGTGTACCCCAGTAGGAGGCCAATGTACCCTCCAAAGGGAGGTGGTGTCTGGAGAGCCTGGGGGGGCCCCATGGATAGTGACGAGCTGTCAGCCCTGAGTGTGCCCCAGTAGGGGGGGGGGGAGGGGCTCGTGTACCCCAGTAGGGGGCCAATGTACCCTCCAAAGGGACGTGATGTCTGGAGAGCCTGGGGGCCCCATGGGTTGTGGTGAGCTGTCAGCCCTGAGTGTACCCCAGCAGGAGGCCAATGTACCAATCAAAGGGACGTGATGTCTGGAGAGCCTGGGGGCCCCATGGGTTGTGATGAGCTGTCAGCCCTGAGTGTACACCAGCAGGATGGCAATGAACTCCAGCAGGAGGCAAATCTAAACACCTATGAGACATGAAGCCTGGACAGCCTGGGGGATTGTGTCAGCCCTGAGTGTGCCCCAGTAGGGGGCCAATGTACCTATAAAAGGGAGGTGATGTCTGGAGAGCCTGGGGGCCCCATGGATAGTGACGAGCTGTCAGCCCTGAGTGTACCCCAGCAGGAGGCCAATGTACCCTCCAAAGGGACGTGATGTCTGGAGAGCCGGGGCCCCATGGATTGTGGTGAGCTGTCAGCCCTGAGTGTACCCCAGCAGGAGGCCAATGTACCAACCAAAGGGACGTGATGTCTGGATTGTGGTGAGCTGTCAGCCCTGAGGTTGGCTCGTGTGCCCCAGCAGGTGGATGTCTGGACAGCCTGGGGGCCCCATGGATTGTGGTGAGCAAGCCCTGAGGTTGGCTGATGTATTCCAGCAGGTGGGCCAATGTACCCATCAAAGGGATGTGATGTCTAGACAGCTTGAGGGGGCACCTAACCCTGAGGTTGGCTCCTGTGCCCCAGCAGGTGGATGTCTGGAGAGCCTGGGGGGAGGGGGCTATGGATAGTGACGAGCTGTCCGCCCTGAGTGTACCCCAGCAGGTGGCCAATGTACCCACCAAAGCGATGTGATGTCTGCACAGCCTGGGGGCCTATGGATTGTGATGAGTTATCACTTAGCCCTGAGATCAATGGAGACATCCTTTATACACTGGGCATGCAAAACCCTCCCACATTTAGTATTGAAATGCTTTGATTTCACCCCTTATTGCTCATTTTTGTGCCTTTCTCCATCTCAGAACTTTTATTTTTTCATTCTTTTTTGTGGCAGAATCGTTTTTTCAAATTTTCTTGTTACCGCTGCAGTCCGTGGATACAAATAAAATCACTATTCAATGTATTTAAAAAAACAAAAACCGGTGTGAATATAGGAAAAAAAAAGTTATTTCTTCCTCTCCGTTTGTTCAAGCTCCCATTGGCGTTCGGAGCTTGTGTCGCAGATTCTATCACAAATGACGGAACAATTAGCGCAACAGGCGGCAGTGTTTTCTTTTTTTTTTTTAAAACCACAGAAATTCAACGAACCCCTTTGTAGTTAACTGGGTCTGTCAGGCACCATTAGTGTCCTCCAGGGGGTGTGACTAGAATTCATCAGACCCCATAGCAAAGTGAGATGGGGCCCCACCACCTAAAATGGCAGCCTAAGTAGTATAAATAATGCCGCCACATATCAGGGAAAGCCAGAAAACATGACCTGTTGGTGGGCCTTGAGGACTGGAGTCGGGGACCCCTGCTCTAAATGTACCCCATAAACCTTATTAATTTTTTTAAACTATTTTACATCTTTAGCATTAGTGTCTAATCTGTTACCATAGTGTGATACGTGTGTACATTCTCTGTGACATGGGCGGCCCCACCTGAAGGGTCTGCTCTAGGTCAACCTCCCCCCCCTGTCATAGGTAACACCTGGCCAATAAGGGGTTGAACAGTCTGGAAAACGTCAAGTGTCATCCTGGCCACAGGGAATCCTCGCCGCTTTGACCTGCACATAGTTGTTGGTGAATCATTGCATTCCGGACATATCCCAGAGCTCTTTGCGGTTCGTCATCCCTCATGTCATGGTGTCGCAGGCGGCGTCCTACGTCAGGCAGGTCTCTTTTATGATCTCATCCTGTGTCCATGTGAGGAGAGTTGCAGAAAATAACAACGCATTGCATGTAATGTCTATGGGGTGCGGGGATGTCCCAGCGCAGCTCCACAGGGGGTCAGAGCCTGGAAAGGGGCACGGTCACCCATACTGGGGCTGCTGTAGGGTTTCCTTGTGACTTGTGCAACAAACACCTACAACAGTATCTAAGATGGCGACAGATCATAAAGCACCAAAATATCGAAGGGCAACAAAATGTATCGGGATAGTTATAAAGCAAAACCTTTAATATAGACTTAAAAACAACCAAAATCATGTATAGGAAATCAACATTATGTACATATATAGAATGGAAAGGAACTTTCTCACACATCATGTCCCTCTCTCATGATATAAACCTATATACCCCAGAACTCAGCTCCTCCCCCTCTTATATACCCCAGAGCTCGGCTTCTCTCCCTCCTATATACCCCAGAGCTCAGCTTCTCTCCCTCCTATATACCCCAGAGCTCGGCTTCTCCCCCTCCTATATACCTCAGAGCTTGGCTTCTCCCCCTCCTATATACCCCAGAGCTTGGCTTCTCCCCCTCCTATATACCCCAGAGCTCGGCTTCTCCCCCTCCTATATACCCCGGAGCTCGGCTTCTCTCCCTCCTATATACCCCGGAGCTCGGCTTCTCTCCCTCCTATATACCCCGGAGCCGGCTCTCTCTCCTCCTATATACCCGGAGCTAGGCTTCTCTCCCTCCTATATACCCCGGAGCTCGGCTTCTCTCCCTCCTCTATACCCCGGAGCTCGGCTCCTCTCCCTCCTCTAGACCCCGGAGCTCGGCTCCTCTCCCTCCTCTAGACCCCGGAGCTCGGCTCCTCTCCCTCCTCTAAACCCCGGAGCTCGGCTCCTCTCCCTCCTCTATACCCGGAGCTCGGCTCCTCCCTCCTCTATACCCCGGAGCTCAGGCACCTCTCCTCTACCTCTATACCCCGGAGCTCGGCTCCTCTCCCTCCTCTATACCCCGGAGCTCGGCTCCTCTCCCTCCTCTATACCCCGGAGCTCGGCTCCTCTCCCTCCTCTATACCCCGGAGCTCGGCTCCTCTCCCTCCTCTATACCCCGGAGCCGGGCTCCTCTCCCTCCTCTATACCCCGGAGCTCGGCTCCTCTCCCTCCTCTATAACCGGAGCTCGGCTCCTCTCCCTCCTCTATACCCCGGAGCTCGGCTCCTCTACACCTCCCCCCCCTTACCCCGGAGCTTTTGCCTCCCTCTCCCTCCTCTAGACCCCGGAGCTCGGCTCCTCTCCCTCCTCTATACCCCGGAGCTCGGCTCCTCTCCCTCCTCTACACCCCGGAGCTCGGCTCCTCTCCCTCCTCTACACCCCGGAGCTCGGCTCCTCTCCCTCCTCTACACCCCGGAGCTCGGCTCCTCTCCCTCCTCTAAACCCCGGACCGCGGCTCCGCTCCCTCCTCTATACCCCGGAGCTCGGCTCCTCTCCTCCTCTACACACCCCGGAGCTCGGCTCCTCTCCCTCCTCTACACCCCGGAGCTCGGCTCCTCTCCCTCCTCTACACCCCGGAGCTCGGCTCCTCTCCCTCCGCTAAACCCATCGGCCTCCTCCACCTCAACCCCGGAGCTCGGCTCCTCTCCCTCCTCTCCACCGCGGAGCTCGGCTCCTCTCCCTCCTCTACACCCCGGAGCTCGGCTCCTCTCCCTCCTCTATACCCCCGAGCTCGGCTCCTCTCCCTCCTCTATACACCTCTCCCTCTTGCATATCCTCATCTCAGGGCAGCATAAACCACCTGACAGATTCCCTTTGATGTGGAAGAACAAATCTGGCCCCCCCTGGTCTCCCTGCCTCCAGCCGCCTCCACATGTTTTGTGGCCACGGCGGTCCAGTGGGTCAGGTTTATCAGTGAAAGCCCCGGATATTCGGAGCACCTCTGGCATTTTCAGATTTTGGCCTCATGATGGAAACCTTCCCCCACAAATCCCGGGGGTCTGAGCGGCCATGTTTGCGTCCACAGCCTGCTTGGTTTTCGGAGCTGGATCTTCCCCATGCTGAGTCCCTTGTGTTTTCCAGCGACACCCTTTGCTCTCTGCAGGCGGCACTGACCTAGATTGGTGTAGGAGCGGCCTCCGTTATCAGCTCTGCGTGCTGGGTCCTGATCACCAGGCCTTCATGTCGATCCCTTGTTACCGTGGCTCCTAGCGATGGCGTCCTGTCTTCGAGGCTGGGCTCACAGAGATTATCCCGGGTTGTCATGGAAACAAATAAAAACTTGTGCTTTACTGCTATTTGCTGCAAAACCGCAGTGCACAGGGCTTGGTTTACAGCACGATTAGCACACGACCAGCTTATGGCTGTCTACTGTCTTAAAGGGGCTTTCCATAATTATATGCGCATATTGCATTGGACTAGGGTGATCAAATAATAACAGACCCTTATAGTTACTGCTGCTCTGGAGTCTCCTGGTGATCCGCTCCTTCTCACTTCTGGGTTCTTGTCCCAATTCACAGGAGAGGCTTGTGCTCCATTCACTTGCAATGAAGCCTTTCCTGTGTATCAGGACTGACAAGAACCCGGAAGTGAAGAGAGGTGGATCACCGGGAAGCTCCGGTGGGGGCAGCAAGGTATTAGGTTTTTGGGTTTTTTTAGACCACCCTGCCCTAATGCAACACCATTTTTTTTTATTTTTTATGGACAAGCTCTTTAAAGGGGTTTTGCCACAAAGTAACTTCCTTACCTGTTATCTGCTCAGAACAGAAGATAAATCATGCTGTGTCATGAACAGCTACAGGGGGGAGAGAGAGGGGGCTCCAGCAGAGCGAGTAAGCAGGGGAGCGTCTGCAATGTTTACTAAGATAATTACATTACAACTAGTGGATTCTCTATACAGCAGAAAGCCTCATACACTGCACATTTCTCCCCAGCCCCTTGCATGTTCCCTGTCATCAGATAAGAAGCGCGGCCAGATCAGCTCCTGTCAGCATCTGGTCATGTCTAATGTAAACTGTCAGAAAACTAAGGGGGACTGAGCAAGGCTGCAGCTCTCACAGGCTTCACTTTTTGTAATCACATATATTTAGAAAAGTGATTAAATTACCCATTTTGGAGGATCCCCCTCACATTACATCGTGGCAAAACCTCTTAAGTGCCAAAACACATCCGACGGCGACAACACCCAGGTCTATCCGTCCAGCTGAGGCTCCCCCCCCCCCCCCCCCCCGACATCTGCCATCGAGAGATGTTGCTGTGGATGAATCCCATGAGCATTGTGGGTCCGGAGGAAGAGCCGGTGCCGCCCTGGACAGATCTGATCCGGGCTCCTTTGCTTGTATTCATGTTCTTAAAGGGCTGTTCCAATGTGCACTGGGACCAGCAGCGGCGCTGGAATGACTTAATTTTAAAGACTGATTTTTAAAAAAAAAAAAAAAATTCCCATCATCCCCGAATGACTGAAGAGTCTTTAAACACTTTGTCTCATCCTTTTAAAGGGGTATTCTCACGACAATGATTGGCTTTCAGCATGTAGGGACGGGTAAATAAAGACTCTTTCTAAATACATTGCTCTTTTGATCTTGCACCGGTCGGGAGATAAGAGATTTTATCTGCTCTGAGTGCACACAGGTTACCATTGATTTCTCCCTTCCTGATTAGACAGAGAGCAGGGAGTGAGGTCACCATGGAGCACAGTCTGTAACTCTTAAAGGGGTATTCCCACTTTAGACAATGATGACCATCATTGTCTGACAGATTTGGGTTCCCATCTCCAAAAGTAACCCCTCTGTTCTGAACCGAGAGGTGGTCGGGACACTCCCATAGACATAATTGGGAGTTCCGAGAATAGCCGAGTGGGCTTGTTTTGGAGATAGGTCCGAGTCCCACCTCCGGGACCTGCACCTATCAGACAATGGTGGCATATTCTAGTGATATGCCATCATTGTCTAAAGTTGGAATACCCCTTTAACAAGATTCTATTAAAGGGGTTGTTTCATAGGATGCATGAATGAAATAATGCTGGTTGCTCTGTCACTTCCTGGTCAAGCTGTCTGTAATTAGCATATGAGCTCCGTGTATTCAGACTTATGCATTAGATAAATCTCCTGCTGTCAGGACCAGGGAAGCTTCTGAGTTAAAGGGGATTTGCCAAGACGAAAGTTTCTTACCTCTCTCCTTAGCACAGAGAGAATGTCAACAAATCACGCTGAGTCATGAAGCTGCAGGGCTGAGAGGGAGGGGGTGAGTAAGGGGTGAGGAATAAGGGAGCGTCTCAAAACTTAAGTGAAATAATAAACAGTACAAGAGTGGATTCTCAATACAGCAAGACACAGCCTCAGACTGCACTGTCTACCCGGTGCCTTAAAAGCTCATTCATTTTGCCTGTCATCAGATAAGTGTTTCATGCAAGCGCGGCCTGTCGGCTCTTGGGTCGTGACTAGGGAAAGCTTTGAGGTAACTAAGGGGGATTGAGAAATGCTGTAGCTCTCAGAGTTTTCACTTTTTTTTAATGACATATATTTAGAAAAGTGATTAAATACCCATTTCGGAGGTTCCCACGTCAACATTACATGGTGGCAAAACCCCTTTAAAGTAAACAGCAGTAATTACTGGCTTTTGTCTGAAAGATCAGATAACAAACAAGCTCTCACTGTCCGGAGTTCTGTGCTGTAACCTGTGTGATGACGTCACTCCCTGCTATCAGATAGAACAAAGAGCAGGGGGGGGGGAGAAGTGCACAGGTCGGTCACTTGGGGAACCAGAGAGAGCACAGAAGGTGATAAAATCACTTGTAGCTCCTTAACAAAAAAAATCAACAGCGCAATATATTTGGAAAACGTCTTCATTTAGTGTCCCTACATGTTGAAAGCTAATCTTTGTAGCGAGACAACCCCTTTAAGTACCTTTCATAAGCGCTTGCTTTCACTCCTTGGCGCTCTGTAGCTTTTACTCCTTTGTTTGTCTCCTGTACTTATGTCACTGTAACCGGATCAGCTCATTACAGAGGAGCTAAATATGGTAATCACTGCTATAGAACCACCCACGCCAGAACAGATAGTGTGAGCCTGAAGCTTCTTGGTGTGAATACCTCCTTAATTGTATGTACTTCTGCAGCTTGTGCGTGTTACTCCGGACCGCGCTGCTGATTCCTTCAGGTGTCGCCCAAATCTGATCGAACCAAGTCGGATTTGAGCTATGACAGACGTTAGGAGGACACAAGAGGCGCGTCTGCCCCGGCTGGAGATTGCGCAGGGTTGGAGTGAAGCCGCCTGTGATGTCACCTGTGCAAGCCGCTGAATACAAACCACACAACACTGAGCTGGTTGGAGTTCGTACAGGACGTGTGACGCGCGTCCGAGGCTTCACCGGCGCTGGAGCAAAGTGCGAGGTCATCTCCAAAGTCAACGATCTTCTCTGAGACAAGAACACACCTCAGAGATAACAGTGAGCGCAGAGAACCCGTCCGGCACGGTCTCCCTGAGATAGTGAGGAAGGGGGCGAAACCCGCTCCCCGGAGAGCAGCGAATGTCCTGATACACAATGGGGATGACACCAGTTATCTGTACGACTGCTCTGAGGGCTAGTGTACTGGCCGTAAAGGGGTGTTCTCACCGTGCTGGTTCAGAGTCTACTCTTCACACTCAGGCTCAGGCTTCCACGTCCTAATCACGCTGTGGGTGGTTCTACAGCTTCAGGCTCCCGCTTCCTGTTCAGGCTGTGGGCGGTTCTACAGCTTCAGGCTCCCGCTTCCTGTTCAAGCTGTGGGCGGTTCTATAGCGTCAGGCTCCCAGTTCCTGTTCAGGCTGTGGGCGGTTCTACAGTTTCAGGCTCCCTCTTCCTGTTCAGGCTGTGGGCGGTTATACAGCTTCAGGCTCCCACGCCCTGTTCAGGCTGTGGGTGGTTCTACAGCTTCAGGCTCCCGCTACCTATTCAGGCGGGGGGGGGTTCTTCTGCTTCAGGCTCCCAAATTCCTGTTCAGGTGTGGGCGGTTATACAGCTTCAGGCTCCCACGCCATGTTCAGGCTGTGGGTGGTTCAACAGCTTCAGGCTCCCACTTCCTGTTCAGGCTGTGGGTGGTTCTACAGCTTCAGGCTCCCAATTCCTGTTCAGGCTGTGGGCGGTTCTACAGCTTCAGGCTCCCGCTTCCTGTTCAGGTTGTGGGCGGTTCTACAGCTTCAGGCTCCCGCTTCCTGGTCAGGCTGTGTGGGCGGTTCTACAGCTTCGGGCTCCCGCTTCCTCGTCAGGCTGTGGGCGGTTCTACAGCTTCAGGCTCACGCTTCCCTCGTCAGGCTGTGGGGGTTCTACAGCTTCAGGCTCACGTTTCCCTGTCAGGCTGTGGGCGGTTCTACAGCGTCAGGCTCCCGCTTCCTGGTCAGGCTGCGGGCGGTTCTACAGCTTTGGGCTCCCGCTTCCTGGTCAGGCTGCGGGCGGTTCTACAGCTTTGGGCTCCCGCTTCCTGGTCAGGCTGCGGGCGGTTCTACAGCTTCAGGCTCCCGCTTCCTGGTCAGGCTGTGGGCGGTTCTACAGCTTCAGGCTCCCGCTTCCTGTTCAAGCTGTGGGCGGTTCTATAGCGTCAGGCTCCCGTTCCTGTTCAGGCTGTGGGCGGTTCTACAGCTTCAGGCTCCCGCTTCCTGTTCAGGCTGTGGGCGGTTATACAGCTTCAGGCCCCCAACGCCATGTTCAGGCTGTGGGCGGTTATACAGCTTCAGGCTCCCACGCCATGTTCAGGCTGTGGGTGGTTCTACAGCTTCAGGCTCCCGCTTCCTGTTCAGGCTGTGGGCGGTTATACAGCTTCAGGCTCCCACGCCATGTTCAGGCTGTGGGTGGTTCTACAGCTTCAGGCTCCCACTTCCTATTCAGGCTGTGGGTGGTTCTACAGCTTCAGGCTCCCAATTCCTGTTCAGGCTGTGGGCGGTTATACAGCTTCAGGCTCCCACGCCATGTTCAGGCTGTGGGTGGTTCTACAGCTTTCGGCTCCCACTTCCTGTTCAGGCTGTGGGTGTGTCTACAGCTTCAGGCTCCCAATTCCTGTTCAGGCTAGTGGGCGGTTCTACACTTCAGGCTCCCGCTTCCGTTCAGGTTGTGGGCGGTTCTACAGCTTCAGGCTCCCGCTTCCTGGTCAGGCTGTGTCGGCGGTTCTACAGCTTCAGGCTCCCGCTTCCTCGTCAGGCTGTGGGCGGTTCTACAGCTTCAGGCTCACGCTTCCTGGTCAGGCTGTGGGCGGTTCTACAGCTTCAGGCTCACGCTTCCTGGTCAGGCTGCGGGCGGTTCTACAGCTTCAGGCTCCCGCTTCCTGGTCAGGCTGCGGGCAGGTTTCTACAGCTTCAGCTCCCGCTTCCTGGTCAGGCTGCGGCGGGTTCTACAGCTTCAGGCTCCCGCTTCCCTGGTCAGCTGCGGGCGGTTCTACAGCTTCAGGCTCACGCTTCCTGGTCAGGCTGCGGGCGGTTCTACAGCTTCAGGCTCCCGCTTCCTGGTCAGGCTGCGGGCGGTTCTACAGCTTCAGGCTCCCGCTTCCTGGTCAGGCTGCGGGCGGGTCTATAGCGGTGATTGACATTTTAGCTCTGCTATTCTTAGCAGAGCCTGTTGGAGGGACATTGGTCATCGAGGAGTCTAAGCAGTAGCGCATAAGGTTACAGAGCTCTAAAGGGTTAAAGTCTGTAAGGAAGAAACAAAGTCTGGTGCTGCTGATAAGACACAGCAGGGAGTGACTTTGTCATCCCGGCCAATACTTGAGGTGGTCGGGAAGCTTGCGTATACAAGCAGGCGATAAGAATGGCTCTACTCTAACGCTAAAATGAAGTAAAATCAAACCAGCAATGTGTTTAGTAATAGTCTGTACCTTGCCTACATGTTTAACCCTAATCGATGTGGTGACAGTGCCCCTTTAAGGTCTCCATGCACATTAGGGAAATGTCGCCGTCTGTGCACGGGGCCTCCTGGGAGACGGATGGGGATTGTGGAATTTCAACGCCGGATCCTTTTGTTTTGCCAGAGATCAGCCCCGGCTGGAGGAGCGCGACAGAGTTTTCTATATCGGGAGTGAAATGCATGCACACATGGCCGATCCGAGCATGCATGTGTACAGGGGAGGAGGGCCGACTGGGAGAAATAGGGATCAGCCAGCCAAGCATTTTTCGGCTCTGCAGGGACGTGTTCTCCCCTAGTAGCAATCATTTTAGGGGACAACACCCCTGTAGAGATGGAGGCTGCAAAAGGTCAAATCTGCAGTGACAATCAGAGCGGACACCTGAAGTGTTCTCTGATTCCTGCATGGACTCCTTCAGGTTCATGCGGATGTCGTTCTCAGAACACGCTCTGCTTGTATTCACGGCTTAATTGCGGGACGTAATTCCGCCCCGCAATTACGCCGTGTGGACGGGGGCGGGGCGGCCGCGGGGGAGAAAGCAGGGGGCCGGCACTTCGCCGGCCCATAGACTATCACTGCTAGCGGCGCGTATACGCCGCTAGAAAGTGGGCATGTTTAATTATCTCCCCGCCCGGCGGTTTCGCCGTGCGGGGAGAGGAGACGAAACCCATAGTTTCTAGGGAAAATGTGCTTCCCGTAAGAATTTTCCCTTTTTCCCCCGAAATTGGCGCACTTTCGGCGCGAAATTAGGGCCCGAAATACAGTTTTTTAAAACCCCGTGTGAACATGGCCTAAAGGGTGAAAATCCGCAGCAAATCCAGCATAACTAGTGCTGTGCACCTGTGCATGTAGTAGGGATATCCCCATCAAAAGAGGTGAGGGGCCCTTGGGGCCACCGTGGGTTGATTCTTGGGGCCACCGTGGATTTGATTTTTGGGGGCCCACCAGGGAGTTGATTTTGGGCCCAGTGGAGTTGATTCTGGGGGCCCCCCATGGAGGATTTGGGGCCAAGGGGATGATTCTGGGGGCCCCCCAGTGGAGTGATTCTCGGGGGCCCCCCCGTAAAAAAGGGGGGGCCCCAGTGGGGGGATTCTGGGGCCCACCAGGGGAGCGATTCTCGGGGGCCCCAGTGGAGCTGATTCTGGGGGCCCGCATGGGGTTATCCTGGGGCACACCATCCCCACTATTTCATTCTCCCCTTTGCCTTTGCCCCAAAAGAGACCCCAATTTTCCCCATGGGGGGGGTCCTCCCCCTTTTGGGCCCATTGCGCTGATTAAGATTTAGTAGTTGTTTTTAGTAGCTGTTCACTCCTGTTTTCGCTTTCTCGGGGGGTCTCCTCCCCCCGATTTTTGACTGTAATGAGTAAAGGGGTTGGATTTCATACTCTTTACAAATTTAACCCTGGGGCGACAGGACCGTGCTTAAACCAGGTTGGCTTTCATAAAACAGCTCCCCCAGGGGCGTACAGCATGAACGGTTGCCCTGGCCCCGCCTGCACACTCCTGCCCCGGGCGTCTCACAAACTTTTTCATAATGAAAACGTGTAAGATGGCAAAATTTTTTTTCCCCTGTATAGGGCGGTTTTATTATATCTCAGCTTATATGGGGGTTTTCCCCTGATTATGGCGGTTTATTATTTCCAGCTTAATGTGGGCTCCCTGATATTTGGGGGTATTATTATATTCCAGCTCTCCATGTGGGCCCCCTGAAATTTGGCGGTATTTATTTTCCACTCTACTTGTGGGTTCCCTGTTATGGCGATATTATTTATTCCAGCTTATTGGGGCCCCCGATATAGGGCGGTTTATTTATCCAGCCTACTATGTGGTTCCCCTATTGGCGAAATTTTATTTATCTCCAGCTCTTATGGGGTTCCTGATATATGGCGGTATTTTATTCCCCAGTTAATTGTGGGCTCCCTGTTAGGGCGGTATTATTATTCCCCGCTCTACTATGGGGTTCCTGTATATGGCGGTTTTTATTATATCCCCAGTTACTTTGGGTTCCTATTTGGCGGTTTATTATATCTCCAGTCACTTTGTGGGCCCCTGAATATGGCAAAATTATTTTACTCAGTCTTTTTGGGGGGCTCCAAAATTTATGGCGGTTTTATTATATCCCCGTCCCCCATGGGGGCCCCCCTGTTTAAATGGCGGTTTTTATATCTCCGCTCCCCTTGGGGGCCCCTGATATATGGGGTTTATTATTTTCCCCATTTCACCATGTGGGGCCCCCTGATATATGGGGTTTATTATTATATTCAGCTCAAACTTGTGGGTTTCCTGATTTTGGGGTTTTTTATATTCCAGTTAAATTTGGGGGTTCCCTGATATATGGGGTTTTTTATATCCCAGTTATATGTGGGTTCCGATATATGGGGTATTATTATATTCCCCAGCTTATATGGGGTTGATTATGGCGGATTATTATTTTCCCCACCCTTACTAGGGGTTCCGTTTATGGGGTTTTTTATTTTTCTCAGCTTATGTGGGTTCCTTATATGGCGGTATTATTATATCTCCAGCTCCACATTGGCTTGAATTGGGGTTTTATTAATCCCCCATTTACTAGGGGGTTTCCCCCTGTATATGGCGTTTTTTTTTTTTTCTGTTAAATTTTTGTTTCCCCGGATATGGGGGATGGCAAAAGGAAGAGGGCCTTTTGAGGCAGAAAAGGGCATTAGGAGGTTTCCCCTGGGTGAGGTGCGGGGTAAAGGAGTTTATAGGGGGTATGATACTCCCGGGGGTTAATAAAGCAGCGCAGAGTATTAGAGCAGACTCATGAGCCGGGGTTGCCCGTCCTGTTGCTCCTGTTCGTGTTATCTTGGGGATCCGACAGCCCTAATTCCCCTCCCCGGGCGGCCCCTTTAATTGCCCCCCCTGGCTTCCTTTTTCCCGCCCCGTTTTTGGTTTTTGTTTTCCCCTTTTGGGGATTTTGGTGTAGTCAGAAGGGCGTTCACCCCCTGGCGGGCCCCCGGCAAAAGTTCCCGGGTTTTTCCAGACGTTATTTTCCCTTTTTTTCTAAACTTTAAATGGAAAAAAATTTTATTCCCGGAGGGTTTGACAAGCAGGTGAGTGGTGGCGGGGTGCCCCCCTTATACCGGGACGTGCTGTGTCTACTCCAGACCTTGTTACATTCCTTTGTTTTTAAGTTTTGAGCTTTGACACATTGTATCTCCTGGAGGGTTTGGCATATATACAAGTAAGTGCTGGCGGAGTGCCCCTTTGTATCGGAACGTGCTGTATCTTCTCCAGGACTTGTTACTTTCCTTTGTTTTTTTAGAAACATTGTATCTGCAAGGGGGTTTGAAGTGTAAACAGCTGAGTGCTGGTGGAGTGCCCCCTTATGTCAATATGTTCTGAGTTTTCTTCAGGGCTTGTTACAATGTTTCTAAAAAAACAAAAGGGAAAATAAGAGTCCCGGAGAAGCCAGCATCCCTTAAGGGGGGACTCCCCCAAATTCATCTGTTTACATAAACCCCCCTTTTTTTTTTTTAGAAACAGTGTATCTTCTGGAGGGTTTGACATAGAAGCAGGTGAGTGCTGGCGGGGTGCCCCCTTATATCAGGACGTGCTGTGTCTTCTCCAGGACTTGTTACTTTCCTTTGTTTTTTTTTTTTAGAAACATTGTATATCCTGGAGGGTTTGAAGTGTAAAAAACGATGCCCGGGGATGCCCTTATATCAATATGTTCTGGATTTTCTTCAGGGCTTGTTACAATGTTTCTGAAAACAAAGGAAAGTAACAAGTCCTGGAGAAAACTCAGAAACTTGATAAAGGGGCACTCCCCCGGGGATCACCCGTTTACATAAAACCCCGCAGATAAAAATGTTCTAAAAAGCAAAAGAAAGTAAAAGTCTGGAAAAAACGGGGCGTACGTATAAGGGGGCACTCCGCACATCGTTTGTTTACGGTCAAACCCTTTTTTTTTTTTTTTTTTTTTTTTTTTTTTTTTTTTTTTAAAAAACGTATTTGGAGGGTTTAAATAGAAGCAGGCGGTGCGGGCGGGCCCCTACCGAGTATTGCACGGACGGATTTCGCCCCGCAATTACGCTGGTTCATGGGGCGGGGGGGGGGTCAGCAGCTCGGGCCCCCATAGTATTAATTACCCGGCACGTATCCCCCGGGATAATTCAATGTCCTTTTCCCCCCTCGGGTATCTTGAGAATGTGGAATACGTAATGCCTGGAGGATATCAGCCGTACGCAGCGAAGTACGGGCGAATAAGGGGCTGAAAACCCTGCCCGAAATAAGGTGTGAACCCGCCCTTTTTCGGGGTGTGCGTTTTTTTCCCGGAATGTTTTTTATTTTATTGGGGGGTTTTGACGTGTAAAAAAACGAGTGGGCAAAGGGCCCCTTTTTAAAAGTATTTTTGGGGTTTTTCAGGAAAGTTACAATGTTTGCTACAAAGTAATTTAACAAGTCCTGGAGAGGACACAGCACGTCCTGGTATAAGGGGGCACTCAGCCGGCAGTCACCTGCTTATATGTCAAACCCTCCTTTTGTTTTTTTTAGAAATATTGTATCTCCTGGAGGGTTTGAAGTGTAAGCAGGTGTGTCGGCGGAGTGCCCCCTTATGTCAAGATATTCTGGGTTTTCTTCAGGGCTTGTTACAATGTTTCTGAAAACAAAGGAAAGTAACTAGTCCTGGAGAAGACACAGCACGTCCCGGTATAAGGGGGCACTCTGCCGGCACTCATCTGTTTTATACGTCAAACCCTGTAGGAGATACAATGTTTCTGAAGATGAAGTATCTCCTGTAGGTTTCATGTATAAGCAGAGGATTGTCGGCAGAGCGCCCCCTTATATCAGGGCGGTGCTGGGGCTGTACTGTCAGTAGCTCCAGGACTCTTATGTTCTTGGGCCGGGATCACACCTCGCCATCAGGGAACCTCCTTGACAATTTAGTTGCGGAAATTTCTTCCAAATTTTCGGCAGCCGAAAGTCGTGCGTTTGGTATCGGCCGCGACGATTCAGAGGCGTCGGTAGGACTTTTGCCGCCCTAGAACCGTCACTCAATTTTTGCCCATCTATTGTTACAGACCACACCCCCAATGTTTAGGCCACACCCATTTCTTTACAGACATAAATTATATTCGCCACTTAAAAAACAAAAAAAGTTTTCATGTTGCGATATTCTAAAAAAAAAAAAAAAAAAAAGCCAGAGTTGCTGTGCAAGAGCTTTTTATTCGCAGGATATGTTTACTTCTCTTTTGTGTCATGAGGGGAACATACAATTTTTTAAAATTTGTATTAATTTCTTTTTGAAAAAAGCAATTCTGGAAGTTTTTTAAAAAATTTCAGTGTTAAAAGTACGGATTAGTAAACGGGTTTTATGGATTGGATCATTATGGAGGCGGCAATACATATTATGTGCAGTTTTTATTGGGGAGTTCTAGGTTTTTTATATTTATTTAAACTTTTTTTAACATTTTTTTCAGATCTAGCAGCAGATTTCTGTATTCCTATTTATTATACTGTATGTGACCAGCACCTATGAGCCCCATGTGCTCCTACATAGCGGACTCCAGACATGGGCACCCTGCAGCCATATTATAGGGATGCCCATGGGTGACAGAGGGAACCCCTGGCTCTGTTAACACCTTACATCAGGGGTCTGCAATGTCTGCTGCCCATCTGTTGGGAAACTACTACTCCCATCATGCATTTATATAACTCACTGGGCATGATGGGAGATGTAGTTTCCCAACCACTGTAAAGCTGATGTTGCAGACCCCCGCCTTAGATGCTGTGGACGCTACTGACGGGAGTCAAGTGGCCGGGATTGACGTTCGCGCCGCTGCAGAGCTGTACATTACATTGGCTTGTACTGTGGGTGGTGCACAGCCTCCGAGCCCGCGTTACACACAGTACTCTGTAGACTTGCCAACTCTCCCAGTGGTCTAGGATAGTTGGCAAGTGCGACGCTACCATACCGGATCAACGGTAACATTAAATCACAGACTGGTGAAGGGAATAGCACTGATACCTGGTGACAATTTGGAGGGTTTAATAGTCAGTGACCAGTCCGTTCTTGAAGTCAGTGCAATGGGTGTAAGAATCTGAGCAACACGGACAAGGGCCAAATTATGGTGTTAGACAAGGGGGTTTAGCTGCTGAAGAGATGATGCCAGGATGCATTATGGTAAGACAATGTGGTGGAGGTGATGGGCAATGTTCTGCTGGGGGTCCTGGTATCTTGTGGATGGCCAGGTGTGTCAGTTACCTGGGAAAGAGATGGGGCCAGGATGCATTATGGGAAGAAAAGATGGCGGAGGTGATGTGCAATGTTTTGCTGGGGGGCTCTGGCATCCTGTGGATGTGATACGTCATCTACCTAACAGTGTACAGGCCAAGTCCCCCCTTCATGGCAGCAGGATAATGTCCCCGGGGCCTCACTGCTTAACCTGCCCAAGAATGAGGAACAGGACAAAGAGATGAAGGTGGTGACTCAGCTCCAAATTCCCCAGATCTCAATCTGATCGAGTGTCTGTGGGATGAGCTGGAGAACAAGTCTGGTCCAAACTCGGATATAGATTGTGCTCGGTCTATGACCAATCCTCAGAACTGACTCCAGAAGTTTCTTTCCTGACAACTTAAGACATGAAGGACCTCAGCTGGTGAAAGGTCTACAATACGATCTCCATGTGAACAAACAATGCAGTCGGCTCTTGAGATGAAAGTCAAGAACTGGCCGGAAAGGTGACTGACGTTTCCGTTGTGATGCTTTCCACATCGTACTGGCACAGCCAAGAAGTCCTTTCCATGGAGGTCTCATGGGTGGCACAGCCAAGAAGTCCTTTCCATGGAGGTCTCATGGGTGGCACAGCCAAGAAGTCCTCTCCATGGAGGTTCATGGTGGCAAAGCCAAGAAGTCCTTGCCATGGAGGTCTCCTGGGTGGCACAGCCAAGAAGTCCTTTCCATGGAGGTCTCATGGGTGGCACAGCCAAGAAGTCCTTCCATGGAGGTCTCATGGGTGGCACAGCCAAGAAGTCCTTTCCATGGAGGTCTCATGGGTGGCACAGCCAAGAAGTCCTTTCCATGGAGGTCCATGGGTGGCACAGCCAAGAAGCCCTTTTCCATGGAGGTCTCATGGGTGGCACAGCCAAGAAGTCCTTTCCATGGAGGTCTCATGGGTGGCACAGCCAAGAAGTCCTTTCCATGGAGGTCTCATGGGTGGCTCAGCAAGAAGTCCTTTCCATGGGGTCTCATGGGTGGCACAGCCAAGAAGTCCTTTCCATGGAGGTCTCATGGGTGGCACAGCCAAGAAGTCCTTTCCATGGAGGGTCTCATGGGTGGCACAGCCAAGAAGTCCTTTCCATGGAGGTCTCATGGGTGGCACAGCCAAGAAGTCCTTTCCATGGAGGTCTCATGGGTGGCACAGCCAAGAAGTCCTTTCCATGGAGGTCGCATGGGTGGCACAGCCAAGAAGTCCTTTCCATGGAGGTCGAATGGGTGGCACAGCCAAGAAGTCCTTTCCATGGAGGTCTCATGGGTGGCACATGGAGGAAGCTGCTCAGATCCCATCTACAAAGCTACCCCTGTGTTACCCTCTGTCTACCTTGCTGACCTTCTAGATCCTGTCACCAGGGCAGCAAGGTCCTATACTCATCTCCTGAAGACCTCTTCTTCTTCTGGGCTATTAACCCCTTAATGAGGGGGACAGCCGTGGGGCGACCTCTGAGGATGTCACCACCTCACTTCTGCTGTAAGCGCGTCGTGTTCTCCTGGCTGGTTGTGTAAGTCCTGGAGATGAGCACAACTAATTGCCGACTATTTCTCTGACCTCGGAGGGTAAATCTGGGTAATTGCTATTTGAGGCCTCGTAACCGGCAAATGGCTGTAATTAGAAAGGAGAGTGATCCGTCCTGTAACCTATAAAGTAGTGACGATCAGCTCTGAAGGCAGCGCCAGGTCACAGAGCAGCTCTGCCAAGGCTGTTTCTAGGCTACATTGCGATCGGGGCGGCGATAAATCTCTCCCCAAATATTAACATGTTGTACCACACTGCATGCACCAGACCGGGGCCCCTTTTACCTCCCTTCCTGACCAGACCTCCCTTTTACTCCTCTTTCTATGGGAAGAAGACTGGATAGCGGAGGCGATGGACCTGGCATCATGTGGACAGCCGGGTGCGTCACTGAAGAGAGAACACAATGCATTATGGGAAGAGGACAAGATGGCAGATGTGGATGGGCAATGTTCTGTTGAGGGGTCCTGGCATCATGTGGACTGGTGGATGTGTCACTGACCTGGGAAGAGTTGGTGCCAGGATGCATTATGGGAAAAAGACAAAATGGCGGAGGTGATGGGCAATGTTCTGCTGGGGGGTCCTGGCATCATATGGAGAGCCAGGTACATTATGGGAAAAGACAAGATGGCGGAGGTGATGGGCAATGTTCTGCTGGGGGGTCCTTGCATCATATGGACGACTGGGTGCATCTGGGGAAGAGGACAAGAAGGTGGAGAGATGGACAATGTTCTGCTGGGTGGTCCTGGCATCATATGGTCAGCCTGGTGCATCTTGGGAAGAGGACAAGATGGCGGAGGTGATGGGCAATGTTCTGCTGGGGGTTCCTGGCATCATATGGACGGCCGGGTGAGTCACTCGGGAAAGAGGTGGTGCCAGGATGCATTATGGGAAGACAAGATGGCGGAGGTGATGGGCAGTGTTCTGTTGAGGGGTCATGGCATCATATGGACGCCGGGCATCTTGGAAAAAGGACAAATGGGGAGGTGTGGGGAATGTTCTGTTAGGGGTTT